>JAHWFP010030896.1:0-19626 GCA_023313725.1 Lithobius niger
GGAATTTCATTATTACATTCCGGGACATTTCCAGGTTTCCATGGACTCGTATGAACCCTGAATTGCCTATAGAGTTATCCTAAGCACAGCAAGACGATTGCAGTTTTTAACCATTTTCCAGCGATGTCATTATCCAATCATTAGCTGGCCTATCGTATACAAAAGTAATAAATTGTAAAAAAAACAAAAAAACATTTGAATACAGCAGTAAGGTTTCACGTGGACTAAACACTGTACAGCAATACTGTAGTATCTGAAACCTTACAGGAAAGTTAATTTGTGTTCTTAGTGCTGTTTTGACTTGGGTCCAGTTAAACCTTATTTTAAACATGAAACGATTAGTTTTTGTTTTCTAATGTTTCAACGCTCCGTCGTAAACAAATTACGACGGAGCGCTAGTAACTGCTATATTTTTAATCGGTTTTGCATGAAGCGACACATCATAACATTCAAGAAGAACCACTGGTGAGATATCACGAATGCTCAAGAAATCTTTCCGAGTTCGATGACTTCTACGTTCAGCATTTTTTTTTTTTTTTTTTTTTACAATTTTACTGAATTTGGAGTTCGTGTTATCAGCTGCTTACGTCACCACGGTCATGAACTTGGTATTCATTTCTTTTTTACAATCTCCTTAATGTTTTTAATAAGGCATTCTATAATTGGATGGCCCTGAAAGTGAAAAAAAAATACCCCAAAGAGTTTTAAAGGTTACTGAAGCGATGGTTTTTATCAGACTAGCAGATTTAGGGTCATCCGACAGGGATAGGCGATATCTGTATCGGTATCGGTATTTCGTCACATCGGTATCTGAGTATCGAAACGCTTGCGATAGTGATATATTTCTACGTGCAACATTTCCCATCGTACGACTAAGCTTATGTAACGAGGCAACCGTTCTACATAAGGGTATGCGGTTTGCGGCGTTTATAATAGCAATAAATAATCTCACAGCAAAGAAATTGTATCACAGAGTGAAGGAAACGCTACCTCCACTTATGCACTGTTAACATAACTTAAGTCTTGCCTAACATTTTTTTTTAAAAGACCCTTCATAAACCTGAAAAGATTTACAAACACAACAGCCTTTTTAAATCCCCGCAGGGAACCCACCGCGACCGCTCCCGATGGGAGAGAGTTCCAAACTGGGACGACGCGATTTACGAAAAAGGACTGATAATTATCTGTCTGAAACGAGCGGTACGTTATTTTAAATGGATTGCTCCTAACCAAGATATTGTGGCTTAACGTAAAAAAAAAACTTATGTGGCTCCACAGCAACCTGATTATGAAGGATAGAATATATGAGATAAAGTTCAGCCTTTAAACACCTCATCTCCAATCTGGGAATCTTTTACACCTTCCATGTACGGTATATTATACACTCCCGGAATGTATTTCGTGAACACGTTTTGAACCGATTCGATGAGTCTAATATCCTCGACAAGATATGAGGACCAAACTTGGCTGGCGTATTGCATACGATAGGTTGCTCTATCTTTCGACACAAAACAACGCCTTAATGAGTTGTGCCCTTATTTTTGCGCTTGTGGCGATATGATTGTAATGAGCGGTGGTCTTTAGGTCTGCTGAAATCCAAACACCAAATTTTTTTTCGACCTTTACGTCATTAAGTAGGCATCTGTCGAGTCGGGTGCAGGTTATTACTACCAAAATGCAGGCTGTTAGACGCAGCATTATTACTATTTTTTCATATCATTGGGGTTTGCAATGAACCCCCAAGACGAAACTGTTCGTTGTTACGATTATAATCAAGTGATTGTAATCAATGATTATAATCACGATTATAATCACTTGATTAAAATTGAAATTCACCTGATTATATTCAAGGACCAGGTTGACACAAAACTATTGATATACAAGTATTCAAAAGAACTTAAACAACCCAAAATAAAATTCACTGTTGTGGAATATTTCGCAGTCAGGAACGTTTTCTTCTACTTTTTCGGCCTGGTTCATACAAAAATACGCAACCGATTATGAACAACCAAAGTAGGAAATTTGATGGCAACATTCAAACCCTTAAATCCAGGAAAAAACTAAAGGACTTTTCAACTTATGTACTTCTAAGCGGCAACTAGCAACTGCAGCTGATGTGACTGTGCAGTCCAAGCAGTGCACAACAAACATATGAAAAGCACGACGTTTCGATGTTACTTTCACCTTGTCATCAGGTGCACTAATTCCACAAAAGTTTCATCAACATGTCAAAATACAGTTCACGACAGCTTTCAGCATAGGGTTGTAAATTTTTTTAAAGTTGGAAATAAAACATAGGAAAACGATTAAAAAGATTACAAAGAACCTAAGCTAAACCAGGACAAAACAGATAAGCATTATACGAGACCAATCGATGTCACCCCTGCGAATGCAGGTTTATTTTAATATTTTTAATCGTTTCCCTATGTTTTATTTCCAACTTAAAAAAATTTTACAACCTTATTGCTGAATCTGTTACGACCTGTATTTTGACATGTTGACGAAACTTTTGCGGAATTAGTACACCTGATGACGAGGTGAAAATAATCTGGAAACGTCGTGCGTTGTTGTGCGCTGCTTGACTTTTTATTATTATTATATTATACAGGGTGGTCCTTAAAGTACTGGAAAAATATAGGCCTAAAGTAGGCCTAAATACACTTCACCAGATGGTAGCAGAATCCAAAATCCAATCCATCCCTAATGTCACACCTAATGCCATAGAAGTATAATGATAATTCGTAACATGTTGAAAGTTTTCTAATGGGCTTACGAACTTTGAAGCTACTTTAGGTCTATTAGACCTATTTTAGGCCTATTTTAGGCCTATATTTTTCCAGTACTTTATAGACCAACCTGTCTATGGATAGTAATAATAATCAGAATTAGATAGGAAATAGAGAAAAATGAACTTTATTGAGCAACACGTATTATTAAGAGTGCAAATGCATATACATCCGTAGTGTTATCAGGCCTCGTTCATGCCGGTCTTCTTCATAGCACTCCTGGCATTCTGCAACAATACTAAAACAATAACGAGATATTGTTTATATGCCTAGGACAAAATAAAAAAACAATACAAAGTAAAAAAAAATTCATTAAATAAGGGCAATTACATCCATTTTGACATGCATGCTTTACTTTTGGATCATTTACACAATAACTAAACACAAGAACTGCGGTAAGAATACGATACGTACGTCCGATACAACAATTTAATTATTGCATCACCAAACCACGACATGGAGACCGCCATTGTTTTTCTGGAACGCACAGAAATTAATGCCGACTAATGTCACTCTTCGATTTCGACTCGCAGCCGATTGAGCTAGCTCTATTGGCTGTGACAGCTCGAGCGTCTGACGGCCTTAGCTGGCCGACAGTTATAGTGGCCAGCTAAGGCCGTCGTACGCCTGAGCTCTCACAGCCAATAGAGCTATCTCAATCGGCTGCGAGTCGAAATCGAAGAGTGACATCTGTCGGCATTAATTTTTGCACGTTCCAGCAAAACAATGGCGGTCTGCGTATCGTGTTTTGGTGATGCAATAATTAAATTGTTGTATCGGACGTACGTAACGTATTCTTACCGTAATTCTTGTGTTTAGTTACTGTGTCAGTGATCCAAAAGTAAAGCATGCATGTCAAAATGGATGTAATTGCCCTTTAAATAAAATACAAAGCAAAACACAGTGCAATTATAAAAAATGCAAGTTGTAAATTTAATAAATTAAAGACTATCGCTAGGGTTGTTTTTTTTCACGTAAATTCAGGGGTTGACAGTGGGAGGAAAATAGAAGAAAGTCGAGAAGAAAGAAGCATGAAAAAGGAGAAAGGTGGTGGAACGGAAAACCCGCCATCAAATTTAAAAAAGGCATAACGGAGATACTGTGTGCAAGGTATTAATTTTTGAAAGCGTTAATGGAATGACTTATTTTATTGTATTTTTTCTGGAATCGTTTTGAAAACAACAGGAGTTTGTCCCATTAAGGACATTTTAATTATTAATATGGTATTATGGAAAACTTGGGGGGGGCGGTGGGGCGCGCGGGGGGGCGGGGGTATGCTAGACGCAAGGCTTGTATTTATTTTATTTTATTTTATTTTATGAAATTAATTTTATTTTGTTTTATTTATTTTATTTTGTTTTATTTTATTTTACTTTATTTTGTTTTTCAAGTTTTACACGTGTGTTTCTTTGGAGCGTCATTACATGGCGTGATGTCACAATACCCGCATCCTTAATTTCCAGGCCGAAATGTGTAGTTTGTAGCCTAACACCCCATTTTAGCTTTTACTCCGTTTACTCTGCCTTATACTTATCTCTCTTTTTCTTTTTCTTTTTTAATTCTTTCTCTGTCTTTTTACGTATCTTTGCAGGTGTACCTTCCAGGCATCTACCCTTTATTAAACTATGTTTATCGTGATGGGAAAAAGCAGCGCCTGGTTGATATGCAGTGCGATCGGCATTTCATTACTGCTTTCGTCTATCGTCTTGGCCAACATTCCGTCGAAAGAGCACAAGGTGAATAAGTAAGGAAAATAAAAAAAAGATTAAAAAAAAAAAAACACTGATGGAACCGCCTACCTCAAGGTCCTCCTCCCCTCATTAGCATGATTTCACTCGCACACCGCGATTAGTACGTAACGGCAAGGTGCACCGCGGTTGCCAGGCAAATTCTGTACGTATTTGTTAATCTAAAAGCACACTAGTGTGCCCCCACCAAGTTGATGAGATTACAGAAATGCTGTAGTACAAAATATGGTGTGCAGTTGTTATATACTGCAACATTGTGACAAGTAGTGTCTGTATTACGCAGCTGTTATAAATGAGAAAATAATTTAACTTTTGTTAACTTATGGCAACGTAGCTTAATAAATATAAACCTTAGTATTTTTCGTTACCGGTAGTACAAAAATACAACAGTGTATAACCTAAGTACTTTAGATAAAAAAAAGCAACCATGGTTTGGGAGAGTGTTATGAAAAGTAGGTTAAATAAATACGGGCGCAAACCTATTTACGTTGCCTTTTGGACTTACATGTCAGACTGCCTGAGGCGGGGAATCGAACCCACGACCTTTGAAATCAAAGGCCGAGGTCCTACCGCTGAACCATACCGACACGGCCTAAGTAGGTAGAATCTATGCAGGAATTTTATCTTTTGTGCGTGCTAATCTAGAGATTATACAATTTGTCAAATTGACGCAGAAGTTTATATATAAGCAACAGCCTACTTATAATGCAAATACAACACAAATAATGCAAATGGCTTAATAAATATTAGTATTTATAACAGATTGTACATCATTTTGCCAGATTGTCGTTTAACCGTAAGAAGAGTTCGGCTGATTCTTGCATTTTGTGGGGGATCGGGGGGATCCTGAACTGGTAGATATCAGAAATTATGAAAAAATCCTTGTTAGGACTTTGATCCCTAACGAAGACAAACTTAAGCGCCCCGCAATAATACATTACAGTTTTTCTATTTACAAGCTAAATAAGGAGATTGCCAGCTGGTTTATGACTGTTTCGCCGAATCCCGTTTCGCAATCAGTGTCTTAATTTTCGGCGAAACGGGAATTCCCGTTTCAGCAAACCATAATTTTTTTTTTCAAATTAAGTGCCTCGCTCGCGCTGCCGCACTCGCTGCGGCTAAATATGACATCAGAAACCGCATCTAATCACAAATTCCTCCCAATCAAGAATGCATCTTTAACTTCCCCAATGTTACATTTTTAAAGAATATTTTGAGTCGGTGAAATGGGAATTTCCCTTTCGCCGAATTTTAAGCAGGGCTTAATTTTCGGTGAAAACAGGAATCGGCGAAGCAGGTATACACCTACTAGCCAGCTAGTCCGACGGCTCTCATGAAGTACGACCACCGTTTTGCCAGATGTACGAAATCGGGGGATACAGTTTCCGGTTTCGTTTATGCTCTCGGCTGAACGAGAACCATATGATGCTCTTTAACACAACTCGATATCGGTATCACGTATTTAAAAACATTAAAACACTAAAAAAAAATATTCCGTGCAGGGCCTAACAAAGAATAACAAGTTCGGTTGAGCGTTTTGGATTGGTTTAGCAGATTTATGATGGATTAGGTTTGATCCATAATACAATGGTACCAAGAGATAAGGTCGTGTGACGCGCACATACTAGAAATGAGTGAGCACTCTTTGTAAGCGCCCGATGCAAAATTTTTCTTGAAAATAGTAATAACTTTCAAGCATGTCGAGGTTGAAATGCTTTGCAGTATTACAATTTAAAAGTGGCACTCCTACCTATTGGACTACAGTATATCACCTTCTACGATATCCTATTTTTGTTTATTGCCCACCGTTCCGGCATGTTAGAGTCCTTGCGTCTTTAAACCGGAAGTACCACAGCTTTAACGACAAAAGTATATCCGGTAACGGACATCGTAAATCATATGGCGTTAGACCGAAAAAAAAAGACTACCCTGGCTGGCTTCACTACATCATTTGCCCAATACTTTTGAAGGAAATACTTCCACACTAAGGGCGCGTTTACGCAACGACTCGCCATAGCATTCTCACAGCTAGAAGCTAGAAATCACCTGAAATCCAATATGGTGGCGGTTTTAGCTCTGCCAGCTCGCCATGAAAACAACCAATAGCATGAGTTCAGAAGCGATTGGGAAAATTGTTTCGTCAGGAGGAACTCTTTATGTTGTAACGGATTATACGGCAGCAAGCATTTCCTCGAACGATGTCGGATTCATCTGAACCAAGTAAAGTTGTTACCACGGCAACGACGCCTATGCTGTCACGATTAAATTCTAGCTGCGAGAATGCAAAGGCAAGTCGTTGCGTAAACGCC
This sequence comes from Lithobius niger, assembly GCA_023313725.1. Lineage (NCBI taxonomy): Eukaryota > Metazoa > Arthropoda > Chilopoda > Lithobiomorpha > Lithobiidae > Lithobius > Lithobius niger. The sequence continues at coordinate 6,844 of JAHWFP010030896.1, forward strand.
CCCTAATTGAAAGGTAGCGTTTTCATTTGTTTAAACACCTTTGGGGGGTCGAACTATTTTCTTCTTGTGGACCATTGAAATCTTAAAAATAACAGACTTTTACTGAATTTGATCCAGAACAACTAGAGGTAAACACATCCACAAAAAGCAACTATTTAAATTTTTTGTGTGATTGGGGGAGGGGGGAGGTGGGTGGAGGTAAGGTCTTAGGGATATCCAACGTTTGCGCTAAAACTCGGGGATCTTAGTAGGAAGAATTTTTTTTAATGGAGCATGGACATGGGAAAAAAAACTAATAATTCCTTTACTTACTTTGGTCCAAAACAATTAGGGCACGTTTACGCAACCCTTCGCTTTTGCATTCTCGCAGCTAGAAGCTAAAAATCACCTCAAATTCCAACATGGCGGCGATTTTATGTCTGCCGCCTCGCAACGAAAATAGCAAATAACGTTAGTTCAGAAGCGTTTGGGAAAATTGTTTCGTCATGAGGAATTCTTTATATTATTGGCACGGATTATAAGACTGCAAGTATTTACTCAAACGATGTCGGATCTAGCTAATCCATTTAGCGTTGTTACCATGGCAATGTCACCTTTGCCATCGCGATTGAGTTCTAGCTGCGAGAATGCAAAGGCGAGTCTTTGCGTAAATGCGCCCTTACAGTAGAGTGCAGCAACTTGCCCCTTTAATATTTTATATCAGTGATTCGCAAACTTTAGGGATGTATTTAAGCATTGGGTCCCTTGAGGTGGAGGTGGGGGAGGTCGAACCTAGCGTCTATGCCAGGTTCCATTACCTTATTCAGGTTTCTACACGATCACGCAAGGTTTCGGTGCACCTTGCAAATATTCTATTTTCTCTCTTCTCTGGCTAGAGGGCGCCACTCGTCGAAACAGACGGCCAGCGTTTAGCAACAGGCTGCGTTGTTTGCATTGAAAATCAGGCCCGGCAGGCGTCTGTTAAAGTCGAGCCGTCTCACGACTACGGCTACTTCAAGACTGGCTACTATCGTGCGGCAAGATAATAAATGGCTCGTGGGGTTAAAACTTAAAAATAGGACAATTTATTCCAAGATTCGCTCGCTGCAACGCAGTAATTACAGCAACTGGGTATTTAAGGGGCCTGTATAAGTAATATTTGAGGCTGAAGAAGGATGGGGCTTCGTAAGGAAACGAACCAGGGTGGAAAATTATTATTACGCGAGAAAAGACATTATGAATACGTAATAGCTTAAAATAAACGACGGTTAAATTAAAAAAAAAAAAAACATAGACTGTAATAAATGCAAAACAACTTTAAGCGGAATAGTGTCGGCCATGAAAAGTAATGATATCTTTCAGAGAAGAAGGTTGCCACCAAGTTTCTGGTCCCAGTTGCCATTGCACAGTCGCAATTATCACTTAATGGTCCCATGGGTGTTCGTTGCTTTTAGTCATTGTAGCTGGGATGAGAAAGTTTTGGCAGCTTCTCTTGGCGTAATGATATCACTACTTTGCAAAGCAGACGCTTTTTGAGAATTTGTCAGTAAAATACTTATTACCATTTGTTTTGAGTGGATATCACTGCTTGACAGGATTTGAGTTTGCTAGCTCCTTCTAATCGAAACTTAAGAAACAAAAGATGCACACCCTGACCATGTGTAGCTATATAGATCGCTCGCAAAATCAAATTTGTTTGTTTTGTTTTTTGATATCTTGGTAATAATAGTCGTAATCGACCCGGCAACTTTAATTTTCAGATCCATGGACAGACTATAGCGTATACAGCTTCATGATCCATGTCCACCAATCCGCTGACGTGTAAGCAAGGACTCCCTAGTTGTAACACTGATTTCACGCCTTTACACGATATTTCAGGTCTACTTTGCTCTTTGGTCTGTTCCGCACTTAGCATGCTAATAATCACAACTTCCGATCGTTGTGTGTATACGCTCAAAGAAATATTCCCTGTTCAAAATTTCGTTACTGGTAATGACGATATTAAAATTACCAATGGTAATTTCCTGAGGTAATTTTAACGTCTCTTAATGACGTTTTAAAAACTACGATTTCCTTCTTTGAGCAGCTGCACATCCCAGTCGCGAGTTTGTGATTACCACCTGCGTTCGATTTGTGGGACCATGATCAATAAACTGTCCGGTCCGGCCTACAACAATATTAGGTGGGTAGACAAAATGGCCGCCACGACTGGCCCATTTCTTTGAGGTCTGTTCGGGAATTGGCCAAGCTAATCACGTCTATTGGCGCCTAGTGGCGGTTTTAAAAATAATAATTTTAAATTTTGTGTAGATTTGCGTGACAAATTTGTATAATCTGTAAATGTATTTTTAAATAGTTTTTAACTCGGCCACAGTTAAGCTATTTCTCTGCGCGTGAAAAAAAAGAAAAGAGACAATACGTTCGTGTATCCAGAAAGTGTTGCAAAGGAAGGAACTTTGGCATTTTTGACTGTCAGTGTCGCCCTCGGTTGACAGACAGCGGCAACAGAAGTCAGAACGACTCAATCACATCAGAGGCGGCCATATTGTCCAACCCTGTTGCGTGTGCTACTTTTCAATCCAAGATCTGGCCGGTACTGTAGCACTGAACCCTGGTGGGACAGACCGAGCACCAAACCCAGTTTTAGAAAAAGGCACTTCAATATGCTTTCTCTCTGCCAAAAAATAGTACCCTCCTTAGCGACTGGTATTGACGTGTGAAGCTCTACGGGATATAACGTGGGATCTGTTGGAACGAAATTGACACCGACCTGTCTCCTTTATTTGTAACGTTGCGAAATTAGCCAAATTAAAAAATGTAAAACAAAAATGACACACATAAGTAAAAAAAAACTTTCGATTTTCTTTCTTTCGATTTTTCTTTAGACTGTGTCTCTTTGGATTCACTGGATAGTTTCTTGACCAAATCGAACAGCTCAGCGACCGATTAACAACAAAAGGGATGTCCCTCTTCAATTGTTTTAGAACGTACTCGCTGGATTAACAAAATGGCCATCAATGGTCATAAAAAAAAGTGTTTTAAGAACGTATGCTCGCCATTGTTTACTTACCATCACGCTTGCATTACACTTGCGTTGCCAAGGGCGTTGCTAAAACTTTTCAACTTAAATACCAGCCGAAAAATAAATGTCTTATGGTTGAGTAACTTTTAGCCTTTTTTGTTTTTATATTAGTGGGGCAACGTTCTGTGTGACGACACACAGCACCATTATTTACATAAATAATCCAACCGAAAATAAAACCCCGCAGGTCCGCCATCTTTAGTCGGTGGATTCTGTGAAATAACCACCTCGAAGATTCATTAAGTCCTATCAGGGCTCTACTACAGTACCGGCCGGATCTTTGATGAAAAATAGCATACACGACTGGGTTGGACAATATGTCCGCCGAAAGCATCGCTGATGCGATTGATTTGTCTTGTTGCCGCCTTCTGTCAACCTAGGTTGACAACTTCAGTACAAAAGAATGCTGCCTCCCTGCATTGAAACACTTTCTGGTTAAACGAACGTGTCGTTATTTACTAAGAGCTATGTGCGGTGGAGAAATTTAACAGTTTTGTGGCAAAAGGCTACACGGAAATGTATTTATTTGTGCTGTTTTCCGGGTGATTACTGGGATTAAGTTAGTGAAGTACTAAGCTTTTTGTCAGTTGTCGCCATTTGGCAGTAGATGGCGGGATTCGCCCTTCAAAAATTCACCGATGCGATTTGCTTGGCTAATTCCCGAACAGACTTCAAAGAAATGAAATAGGTCACTGGTGGCGGCCATTTTGTCTACGACCCTAACATTGTTGTAAGTCGGGCCGGATAGTTTACTGACCATGGATGGTCGCGTGCTTCCGCCATGACACCACGCTGAGGGATAGAAAGATGTACTGTGAGTTTGATGAGCTGTGGAAGAACACTTTGATGAGCTGTGGCGACCGCGCTGAACTGCTCGCTGAGTTTCAGAATGTGTTCCGAGAGGTCTCGCGTTTCAAATATTATCATTCTAGATGCGCACGCTATCGGACCCAGACCCAGTGAAAATCACGAACGTGACGCGGACGTGCAAACTGTTTAGAAACCATGCGGTTCTCATAACGTAATATTCAAATAATTTTTAATGAGTAAAATAAGTGGGGCGTCGGACGAACGTCTAACTGGAAAATCGTCTAATGGGATAATTGTCTAATATCTGCATAAATAAAAAATCTGGAAAATCGTCTAAACGGAATATCATATAATGGAAAATCATCTAAACGGAATATCGTATAATGGATAATCGTATAATGGATAAACGTCTAACTGGATAAACGTATAACTGCGGTTTCTGATGTTATATGTATAGCCGCGGCGAGCGCGATAGCGCGAGCGAGGCAGGGACATTAGACGATATTCCATTACACGAATTTCCTGTTAGACGACTTTCCGTTATACTGTTATACGGTATACGTTCTTCCAATTATGCGATTTTCTAGTTAGACGATTATCCCTCGCCCCAAATAAGTCACTGAATTAGTATTGGTAGTGTTACAACTCCGTCCAGTCTATGCAACCTTTAACTGTCTAAGTTTGTTTCCTTTAAAACGTAACAATCATTGATTATTTTTTTTACAAACTTTCAGGTCCATAATATCGTTTTATACCCAGACAAGCACTCCTGGTGCAAAGTCACCCCAATTAAACAAGTCATCAGTCATACAGGATGTCAAACGAAAGTAGGTATTTCATGCAAGTATTTTTAATTTTTTTTTTTTACATATTTAAAGGCAGATGTTTTTCGTAGGCGATTCTTCTCTCTATAGAATTAAGGCACATTGTGCCACCGTGCTGACGCCACCAACTGACTTTGGTGCCGCCACCGTGGTGGCACGTCAACAAGTCAACAGCCACCATCATGGAGGCGCCACCAGGACCACCAGCAGCAATAGTTTTGCAAGTTCACAACACACGTCAGCATGTTATGGCCATTTGGTGGCTTCCAAAATCGCATCCTCCTGCCACTACATTTTTTTTGGCCGTATGACCAGTGGCGCTGCCAAAGCCGAGTGTGCAGGAGTCCTCCGTAGATACAATGGAACCATGTGGTGGCATGGCCATAGTGTCCCAGTGTACAGAGGCCCTCACACCACTGTCGGTAAATCACATAATTGGAAGAACGTATACAGTATTACAGTATAATGGAAAATCGCCTAACACGAAATTCGTATAATGGAAAATCGTATAATATTCCTGCGTTGCTCGCTGCGGCTATACATATAACGTCAGAAACTGCAGGTATATTAGCGTCCAGTTAGTCGTTTATCCATTATACGATTATCCATTATACGATGTTCCGTTTAGATGATTTTATATTATACGGTATTTTACAGGTATTGCTCTGTAGATGTGCCCTTTCCATAAGGCATTTTCTAATTGGTCAAGTGGTTCAGGGGTTATGGAGTTAATAACGCTTTATTGGGGCCCTGGCCCGGAGCCATGCGCCCGCCCTAAAGTAATATTACAACATACAGTAACGTACACTAACCTACCATACACACTAAATTGTCATGTGAACACCTTGCTACATCTTGTCTTGCATGCCACTAGAGCTACTGGACCATCTCATCATTTGGGTACTCGCACCAATACAAGGAAGCTGCTCCAGGGGTTATGGAGTTCTAAAAGACCAGATTGATTGTTTTACATTGTTTTAAACATTGTTATTATGCAACAATGCTAATTAGCAAACGCCAGCTGCAAGACTGAAGATTAAAGGATTTGTTTCTATTGTTAACACTGTTAGTAAGAGTCAGCCTTGGGTCTCTGTGTTAAACTCTCAGTTTTACAGTTTAGCTGCAATTCTAAAAGTAACACGTACAAGTAAAAATTGTACACAGCATAGTTTTACCTATGTTATCCATGAAAGACATTACGACCACTCGTTAAAGAACTAGCCACATGAAGTCATGACCCAGAACAAAAGATGGAACATTGGTTAGACATGTTTGTATTGTGGTCGTATTGTGATAGGCACTCCTCTGGCCCTATGGGTTTATGACATTCCTGGTAGTGCAAAATGAGCTAGTTTAACCTGATTTCCAGGAAGTTTGTCATTAAGATTGAAGATCATCATCATCAAAGTAGATCTAGATCATCAAGATAATGATGTAAATCAATAATCCATCACACAGGAATGCAGTTCCTGAAAATCGGCGCAAAGTATAGGCTATGCTCTCCACTATCCACACCCCCCCCCCTCTAAACCTAATTGGGTTAGTGGAAAGTGTGGACTGTGGCTACTGAGATCACTCCACGCCTCCTGTTGAATTAATTGCAATAGATGCAATTTGATAATCTCCATTAAACATGGCTGATTGGTCGCGCCTAGTATTTTGATACCTCGTGTCGTTTTATGCAGAATTATTAAAGTTAGCAGTATTAAATTCAAAATGACCGCCCAGTAGCATTTTTAAAATTACAATGAGAAAATTGTGCTGTAAAGGATTAGCTTTTTGGTTAATCTATTCCTTCAGTGGTATAGAATGCCAGAGTACGGGTATAACAAGAAAAATGGGTCTAAATTATACAAAAATTCCGAATTACTTCGTGAGAGAAGATGAGAATCGGTTCTAAGATGCCCACTGACTAGCTCGAATCTCACAAGACGTAAAAAAAAAGCAAGTTTTAATTTTCAGTCCTCATTTACGGACCTTATTCACCTAAAAACGTAATACGGACAACGATAAGTGTGATGCAAAACATTAAAAAACCCTAAACAGGCAAATACTTACAATTTAAGTGGTGCTGCTCTTCATTTTGTGTTTTTTTATTGCTAGTATTTGCCTGTTGTAAATTCAATGGCTCGACTCGAAATATATATAATAATCGTGGAGGCCGGCTAAGGAAGGCTAAAATGAAAACCATTCTCCTCTCCTCGCGCCCGCATTGAAAATGCACTCACCCACTCTACCTACATGGAAACAGGAGGCAGGCATGAGTGGGCGATCAACTCAATAAAGGTTCAATCTGACAAGTCGTCGGGCCGAACAAGCCCTCCCATTCTACCTGCATGCAAACAGGAGGCAGGCATGAGTGGTCGATCAATCTGACAAGTCGTCGGAAAGAGTGCCGGAAAAATGTCCCAGAAATGAGTCCGTTAACTTAATTCGTAACCGGCCCCGTGCATCGCTTCCTCTAGTGTTGTAAATAATGATGGTTTACTTTCACATCCATAAACTTTCAATTACAAGCAAAATTAGCATTCTCGACAATCAAAACGATGAATTTGTCGAACAAGAAAGCCGATATGCATTACGGCCGCTCTTGTAGCCAGCTTTGCCCGAATGATTCTTGGCGCCAAATTTTTCTGCATTTTATAATACGCTTCGCGCGAGGGGGTATCAACTTTGGTAATCCGGTGTACATGTGTTTGGTAATCCGCAAGTAATCCGCAGTATTCCTTGGTAATCCTCCGGTAATCTTAGTAATCCAGTAGTATTCCTGGTATTCCGTGGTAATCCTTAGTAATCCGAGGTAATCCTCAGTATTCCGAGGTATTCCGTCTCAGAAAATCGGAGCTAATCCGGTAGAATTCCATGCAGTAATCCAGTAATCCGAAGTATTCTTTGTAGTAATCCAGTAATCCGAGGTAATCCGGAGGTAATCTCGCGTAATCCGAAGTATTCCAGTAATCCGAGGTATTCCTTTTAGTATTCCAGTAATCCGAGGTATTCCTTTTAGTATTCCAGTAATCCGAGGTATTCCTTTTAGTATTCCGGTAATCCGAGGTATTCCTTTTAGTAATCCAGTACACCAACGTATTCCTTCCGACTAATTCCTTGTCGCTGTTTCAACCACTAGATGTCGACGCTTGTCACGTGAAGAAGCGTGAGCCCGCCAAAACGCATGTTTTGCAATTTGCGAGGCATCCTGTGCGGTAGCCACAGCAGAGACTCAGATTTCACCCTCAGATTTCAGACTCAGATTTTAGGGTTTCAGGTAAGTAAATTAATGTAGACCTGGTTTTGCAGCCTGCCTTGTAAATTGTGTCAATATTTATTGGTTGACTGCGTACAGTACGGTGCGTAGCATACGAGTTCGCAGCTCGAGTAACACATAATGTGTACGCGGTTCGTGATGGCCGTTTAACTAAACACGAAAGTGTTGCAGAAAAGACGTCACTTGTACTAAAAGTTGATGAAAGTGTGTTAGGCTATATTTAAATGCAGAACATTATGTAATACATTTCGATAATACATTTGACCCAGGGAACAGTCAAAATGTATATCTTGTACCCGATGTACTTAAATAACTAAATTTACTTTATAATCTATAATCTTCTATTTCGTATACGTGTGCCACTCACATTCTTACGAAGGTATCAAGAAGTGTGCAGATGTGTGTTATAAAATAACTTGTAGTCGATGTAGCTAGAACCAAGAATTTATAGGATTGGGGAGGAGAATTTGTGACTGAGACCCATATTGAAACGCCTTGGATACAGCCGTATTAGTTCAGTCTTAGTTTATAGAGGGCGCCATGTGTTGTATGTGGGTATTTCAATTCAGTTTTTAGCCTAGAATTAAACTAAACTAAACGAAACTAGCTTGCTTATGATTATTATTTAGCCTGCCTTAGTTGTAATTTAGTTTACTTTAGATTTGGCCTGAAAAACGAGCAAAAATTATCAGATGGAACACGTGGCGCCCTCTGAAAACTCTGACTGAACTAATGGGGACCGATCTAACGTGTTTCAATCGGGACTTTTTAGAGTTACAAATTCTCCTCCCAAACCCTATAAATTCTTGCTAGAACTAATGACATTAAACATAAATTGTTAATAAATCGTCTAACTATTTTAAATGTTAAGAATCAGTGAAACTACGTTTGCTTATGGTTGATCTGAAATCCCCCTCCGTAGAAATAAGACTTCATCAGTAAAGTAAAATTCTAGTAATCCAAAATTATATGTGTAATCCGAGATAATCCCGGGTAATCCAGTATGATATTAGAAACTTTGTCGACTAATGTTTTCTGGAAGTAATGCATGGTAATCCAAGGTAATCCGTAGTTTTCTGAGTTGTTCTTGGTATTCAGATTCTATATTCTCTAAGTTTTAGAATATACTCAAAATAATAAGTGTCTACCTCGGATTACTTCGGAATACCACGGATTACTTCGGATTACCAGTGAATGACCATTATATCACCTATTAATATTAACAGGTAATCCGATGGTAATTCATTGGTAATCCGTGGTATTCCGAAGTAATCCGAGGTATTCCGAAGTAATCCGATGTATTCCTAAGTAATCCGAGGTATTCCTAAGTAATCCGAGGTATTCCTAAGTAATCCAAGGTATTCTTAGTAATCCACGGTAATCTTTAGTAATCCATGTTTGCAAGTAATCCGGTGTACACTATTTTGACCAGTTAATACCCCCTCGGCTTCGCGCCATAACGTCTGGATACAGTTCCTTAATATCAAACGTACGCTTAGTAGTAAATATGTTGCCTCCCAAGTCGTTCTGCAAAAGGATAAAATGTCACAGTTTATCGTTCCACTAGAACACTGTAATGATCCCGTAATGAGGTATATAATTGGATTATCAGTCCAATTTGGCTTCGAACGGTATATGCGATCTTTACACTGGTTAAGGTTTTTTTATGTTTGATATCACACTCATCGTTGTCTGCACTACGCTTCAGGTGAACAATATCCGTAAAGACTGGAGGCGGCCAAAAATTTAGGGGGGCGAGCGCCCCCCCCCCCCTCCCCTTAGCGTCGTCCCTGCTCGAATGCTACTGAGCTCACTTGGCTCTCAAAATAGCAAACGTTTGACAGCTCAGCAGGGAAACGTAATTTCTTTTTTTCTTTTGCCCGGGGTGAAATGGCGACTTTGTTGGAAGGATGGTTGGGACTATAGGGGCTCGTCTCTCGCCCGCCGCGTGGATTATATATGTGTCAGAATTCATATCGTACCTGTATAGAGCAGCGTCAAGTGACGTCATATTGGCTACGAGACACTATTTGGAGGTAATAGCTACAAGGTGCACTAGAGCAAAGTGGAGGGTTAAACAACGGCACTTCTAGTCAAGACGGTGCTTTGAGAGCGGATTTCTTAGGCTTAAAAGAACGTTGTTTTCTCCAACAACAAAAATCGCGCGTTATAGGCTTAAGAAATCCAGTCTATAGTTGGTTCCACACTATGTTTTCAGAAAACTGACTGGATAATGACTCGTTTCCTTGCACTTAGAGGAGCAAAAACATGTGGTATCACATTTGTATCACATTTGTACACTCCACAAAGTTACTATTAGAGTTTTCGAATGGGATGTTTACGGATTTTTTGCACTCGTAGTGGAAGAAAACGTGGCGTGATACAGTCAGTTTTCTGAAAGCATAATGTGGAACAAAGTATAATAGCATTGGCTTTAATAAGACGATCTTCCTTTCTCTCTCCAGTGCTCCTTGCAGCTAACCCAGTTACTGCCGCCACCATAGAGTTATACATAATAATACTGCGTCGTGTCACTGCCCTATTGAACAATCCGTACCCGTATTGAACATTATTACATTTTACGCTTACGCGCTATTATAATCACTGGAACTCGCGCAGGACGTCTTTATTGATAACTTGTCTCGCGTTCGAAGTCATTATTTTTGTACCACTATGCTGTCCAGCGCGATTTGAGAAGCGTTTTAGCATCGAGGTAAAAGCCCCGGCCATTACCGGAAGTTAGGACTGGGACAGCAAAGACTAAAAAGCTTTTCAGATCGCTCTGGAAAAGCGTAGTTGGTACAAATAATGACTTCCAACGTGAGGCAGGTTAACAATAAAAACACGTTCAGCTCGAGGTAAGCATACAATTCAATAACGCTGAATACAGATACGGATTGTTCTGCGATGAATTCTTGCTGGTTTAACCCCTTTCATCACATAGGGCCTTAGGGCTTCGGGCAGATGACCAGGAGTGGTTAACGCTCGTTAAACCCTTTAACCCTTTAACCCTTTCATCACATATATATACTCTGTACCCATGTGGAGCGGTGAGCGACGACGAGCCCCTGTGGTTGGAACAGTGGTGTACTCTGCTAAAAGGGCACGTTTATGCAACCACTCGCTTTTGCAATCTCGCAGCTAGAAGCTAGAAATCACCTCACATTCCAACATGGCGGCGGTTTTATGTCTGCCGCCTCGCAACGAAAACAGCAAATGACGCGAGTTCAGAAGCGTTTGGGAAAATTGTTTGGTCATGAGGAATTCTTTATATATTGACACGGATTATAAGACTGCAAGTATTTACTCATTCGATGTCGGATTTAGCTAATCCATTTAGCGTTGTTACCATGGCAATGCCACCTTTGCCATCGTGATTGAGTTCTAGCTGCTAGTATGCAAAGGCGAGTCGGTGCGTAAACACGCCATAAAAAGGGTAACCGCAAAGCGAATACTATAGCTTTTGCTGAAAGCAAGAAATCTCACTGGCTATTGTTATTTTTTCTGGGGTGGGGGAGGGGGTGAGGCTTATTATTGTTCAAAAGGAAAGTAATAACACGACTGGGACGTTAGGAACCGGCAGCTCTGAAAATATGTAATAATGCCAAGCCTTAGGGCACGTTTACGTAGCGATTCGCCTTTGCATTCTCGCAGCTAGAACTAAATCGCGATGGCAACGGTGACATTGCCATGGTAACAACGCTAAATGGATTAGCTAAATCCGACATCGTTTGAGTAAATACTTGCAGTCTTATAATCCGTGCCAATAATATAAAGAATTCCTCATGACGAAACAATTTTCCAAAATACTTCTGAACTCACGTTATTTGCTGTTTTCGTTGCGAGGCGGCAGGCATAAAACCGCCGCCATGTTGGAATTTGAGGTGATTTCAAGCGTCTAGCTGCGAGAATACAAAAGCGAGTGGTTGGGTAAACGTGCCCTTAGGCTATGTTCTACACTTTGCCTCTGTTTAGCTAATTTTGAAGGTTGCGTGGTTAGGAAATGAACCCATAGATCCTTTTGTTTACACTTTAATTTTTTTTTTATATAATTAATATCATACAGTTTCTTCCTCTTAAATACAGTACGCATTTAATAGTAATGTCTTTCTTTTGCCCTCTTTCAGAATATCGACAACAATGTCTGCGTTGGGACATGTTTCTCCTTTTCCGTGCCGAAAACGATACCTGAGACTCCTGGTGATGAGCAGCTCCACTACTGTGACAGCTGTCAGTCATCTGAATCCACGTGGATTACGGTAAGGAGACTGCGGACATTATTCTCAAAGTAGCCCCGGAGCCTTGAAGTAGCAATCAAATTGTTAAGTGTTACACCAGACGAGAACCAGATAGGGTCTACTGCATTTAAATTAATCATGTTGGATTAGCGTTACGAATATGGACACCATTTCAAGAATTCCTGGGTACATAAGTGGCCATTAAGAATATATAAGTGGCCATTACGGGCGGGGTGGCACCAAACGACGTCCCGCATCACCTTAGCGCCATCGAGTTCTGTATAACGCTTGCTTGTTACAAACAAAGGAATGCACATAGAAATTTCCATTAACGCAATAAACAAGTCTCGTGCTTCCTTAATTATTGAGTGAAAATTGGGTACACCCTCGTGCACCACCACGACTAAGCTGTAAAGAAACAACAACAGGTTGCCCATTGACAGGGCCATAAGACTCTCAAGGCAAGATGACAGACAGCAGCACGTTTTAATTTCCAGCTCTCAACCTTATGTGTCTTTATCACATACCAGATGAGAATGATGAAGCAACTAAACAAACTTACCCACATTAAATCAATACTTAAAA
>JAHWFP010030900.1:0-44172 GCA_023313725.1 Lithobius niger
GACCCGAATTAGCATTGGCTGTGCTACGGTACTAACTATATTGGTAGCAGAGGCATTGTCAGAATCTCGCGTGAAAGTCATCCGTCTTACAATCGTGTCAGTTTATATTGAATTTGTGGACCCATAACCATAATTCAACTTATATTCAAGCCGCCTTACCATCCCATATCCCTGCATCAATGCAACCAGCTATCTACAGGCATCAAGTATCGACCTTACTCAAGCGTTCCAACTGATTTCAAGTTTGAATTCTGTTGCTGTATTAAATTCACCACTGCCCTGCATGACTAGCACTAGCAAAATAATAATGCAAGTCAAAGGGTTAAGGCATATGGAACATGCTATCTCCCGGCATTTTCACATGGTTACATTCTATCACTAACTCTATGGGAAACTCAAACTGATTACATTCCAAATTCTGGACAATAAAAATTGAGAAAAATTCAAAAGAAGACCACTAGACAATGACTTATTGTTTCGATGCCCAAGCCATCGTGGAGATAAAAGATGGTGGTGCGTGATGCATTGGTGGCGCCATGTGGTGGGAAGGCTATCCAAAGCTTCTAAAAGTTATTTTGGCGATGCGAGCATTAAAATAAGCGATTTAAGTTATTTACAGGTACATACAACAAGTGCAAAAACTAATTCAAGGACCAACACGGAAAAAATATCAAGCACTTTGCAAGGACGTATTACAATTTATATTGTTGTGATATTATACATCAAATTTTAGATGGGACAAAAAAAAATTGATTAGCAAGCACGCGTCTTTAATGCAGATATAAACATAAATGTTAATTAACGTTTTACGAAACTGTTTCCAAAAGAATCTTTCAGTAATCAAAACAAGAACTCAGCGTGGGAATTTCAAGCACTTGTACAAATCCTGTATTTGCTAAAGGGAAGTATTTTGCAGATAGTAATAATGTAGTACTCTACGACCCCTGATGTTGGGTTCCATTTGCTTGCATTATAAAGCCTCAGAATGCTACAAAAAAATTAAGAGGATATGGCTACGCACACAACATCCAGAAAGGTAAATACTATACAACCCACACCTTCACTAGCCATTGTACTTACCAACATCTAGTTGCCAGAGATCACCCAAACGACAGCCACTCATGCCACCATAAATGATAAGGCGAGGCTTCCTCCCGTCTTTGTCAGTGTACGACACACCTGTGTGGGATTCCCGAGGTGGCGGTGGCTGCCCGTAGAATGTTGGGATGTCCCACGTCATGGCATTAGAATTACTCTTCAGTTCTAAGGTGTACAAGTCGTTGAGATACCTGAAAAAAAATTATCCAAAATTAAACCTTTATTTTTTTAATGACAATCATAATGTGCATTTTCCCATCCGCAATTCATTGTTGCAATTTTGTTGCAGGGTTAATTAGGTAGAAAAGACTGTTTCAGGCTGTGCAGACCTCGCACACACACAAAAAAGGTGTAAATGTAGGTATTAAAATGAAATATACCGGGTGTACCAAAAGTCACAGGTCACCCTGTGATATACCAGGTGTTCATGCTGATATACTGGGGATTTTTATCTTTGTTCATGCTGATGGTACCAGCATAAACAAATATAAAAATCCCCAGTATATCACCCGGGTGACCCCTGACTTTTGGGACACCCGGTAAAGGTTTACGAGCAAATATACACGTTTTTATACGTTTTTTCTATTGTTTACGTCATACAAAATGAACTGTTTTACTTTTTTAAAATAAACTTGTTACCGAAAAATCGGCAGTGGCAGGTTTACAGTGGCTTACTGCATCTACTGCGTTCCATGCAGCCATTGTAAGGCTGTCTACATTGGCGAGACCAAACGACAGCTCCACGACAGGATTGGAGAACACGTTGCAGCAGTTAAGGAGGGTAGACAGTTCTAACGGCAGAGCTCATCATGCAAAACATCAGCAACACCAAATTGCCTGGAATTCCACGTCAATATTGCTATCCTCCGATTCACTACAAGGGGGATATCTTAGGGCTCTGGAATCTCTGGCCATTCTTCGTTTCAAGGGCAAAAAGATTCCACTCATGAATCTGATAGGCGCCTCCCACGTGTTGAAAGAATAGTAGGTTAGGTTATCTGATGTGAAGGACAGGCTTGACAAGCAGTGAGGATTGGTGGTGTGAACATAAGAGTTCAGTGGTGTTGGCACGCTGTTTGAAAGATGGTGGCCACTGTCATGTAACATTCCTTTTGTATTTGTACTTCGTGCTATTCTGATGAAGGTCTATATACTTCACCGAAAATTTAAAAGAGGGAACTTTTGAGTGTTCTGGATGAACTGACGGATTTTCCCATAGGTGGTAAAGTGTGATTATTCTACTTTTATGACCAACTTGCTGCTTCGTATTTGTCATCATTTTCAGAAGAATCTATTTGTGCTTAACTGTGTTTTTTTTTTGTCTCCTATGCTCTGTGCATTCAGCAAGTCGCATGGTTTTAACGACTATGTATGGAAAGTCCTCCGTACCCTGATAACTTGGTTACCAGTTCAGTTGGGAAAGGGGGCCCAAGGAACGGTCAAGGAAAAAAAGTTACACGTACAAAATAGGAAACTACTATATGAAGCTGGGACGCTTTGGGTTGGGAACTCAGTGGAACATTTCCCAAACACGGCAACCACGAAACAAACTAATGTAAGTGCAACGTTAATTATTTACAATACTAGATATTACATTGTGCCACTTTACCAGAACATAATAAAATCACCGCAACACCACTTAAGAATGTGGGTTTTATGTTATTTATGTAAAAATTTTGTTATAGGACTGTATAGGCTTGCTACTACCCTTGCTGTTTGTTAATTTGTGCCAAGCAGATCACCTGTTAATGTTTAAACATTTTGAAAAATTGTCGGATATATAAAGTAGTCTATATATTATACATTGTCTAGTCGAATGTAGTTCCAACCAGCTAGCTCCAGTTTACCTCGCTAGACTTCAGGGAGAACGTAAATGGTCCGATATGGCGTGAATGGACCGGCAAAACACAAACCATCAATGTCATCGCATATTTACCTTTACCGGTACGGTAGATACTTTTGACAGGTTCGAAGTATGCTAACCTGAATAACCAATTCCATCCCTAGCGTAGATATGTTCCAGCTTAATACAAGAGTTATTTGAGTGTTGTTGCCGTGTATGTCAGTTTGAAACTCGATAACAGTTGCAATTCCGTTCCGATTCAGTTGAAATTCCGTGACAAGGGAACTGTGGTGCAGCAAATTCATGAGTTTGAACATGGAATTCCAACCTCACATATTTCAGAGGGGGTTGGGGAGAAGAACCAAAGTTTAAGGTACAGCACTAGGTAGGAGCTGCAAGCATTGCCCTGTAGTACTGAACAGAAATCATATTTTTGCTCTCTGAATAAAGACAATAAACTAATATTTTATAGCATATCTTGTTTGGAAGAGTAATTGTGATATCGGTGGTCCCAAATATGAGACAATGTGATTTCATCTTTGACAACCTGCTAGTGGAATCTAGTCCGATAACTAATGCAAAAAAGTTCACTAGTAAAAGAATTTATTGATATTTGTTCTTACCTTGGAATATTATTTTTGGGGTCTTCGCTGTCATTAGCAAGGCCACCAAACAGGTACACTTTGCTGCCAATAAGCGTGAAGCTGTGGCCGAGACGAGGGCAGGGGGGTGGACCGTTCTTCGGTGGTTTGGGCTTGAGGCGTTTCCATTCCCAACGGCTGGCTTGCAGTTCGTAAAGCTCATTTGAATACTTGCCATACTCAACCATGCCACCAAAAACCAGGATCCGCGTGCCGTCCACAACAAAACCGTACGCGGCACATCCTGGAGGAATATCGCCTTTAACTGGAGGAATGAACCACTGGTTTGTAGCTGTAATTATAAATTAGACAGGAAAAATTTACATTACTTACACAGGTTGCATATTAAACTGTAACTTTTAAATTAAAAGACTTTTTTCTGGATTTGTCAGTGAATAGTCACACTCGCAACACCTTTTACGCTCATATTTAAAAGATGGGATACACTACAGCATCCAATAATTTTTAACAAACCACTGACGTACGCCTGTCCTTTTGTCTTCGCCATGCTCGTTTTTTGGTTTGTTTAATCACTTGACCTTGCTGGGCACAATTTGAATCTGGTGTTTCTGTAGCCCTCTGCATTTATTGGGCATGGTATTCGACTTATGTGCTAGCCGTTCATTGAGGTCCTGTCTCACTAAGAACTGAACTGGATTAGACATTGCCTGGATTAACCAATCAATCCAGTTCCTAGTGAGACAGGACTTCTTCATAACAAATTCAAGCATCTTGTTCGAACCATGTAAATGCTTTAATGCCAAAATCGGGAAATAGTCGAGTGAATTTGTCATTCTTCTGTTGCAAAATTAACTAAAAGTAATCACTTAATGAAATCAACTGTTTATTTATCTAACTGTGATTCACGATCGTTTTGCCTGTGCAAGTTTATGCCATCATTTTCCATCTGGACACCTAACAAAATTAAACTAGTCAATAAATGAAAAGAGAGGCATGGAGTTTTTAAAAGAATGAATCCAGATCGTGTACGTCAATGATCACATAATCACCATCATTTTCGTGATGGAGTAAACATGCTCCCAGGACTAAAGTAGTTTCCAAAAATGGGTTAAAATAAATTTCAACACCCACCCAGAGTGTTTGCCAATTTATCTGCTTAAGCCTATAGGCGTTAATACGCGAATTACAACCTGTACTTTTTTAAATCACCGGCCAAGCCAGTTAGCCATTAATTCGCCTAAAGTAACTAGACCTGATTCTGAGGGTGTAGTGGTAAGAATTACGCATTTTATCAAGGTAGTTTAGGGAAACACTCGTGTTGTTAGGCTGCTAAAAGTTAATTAAATAGTAGTCCTAGTTAGGAGTGATATTAAAAAAAACTTAAGCGGTAACGGTACTTTTTATTTTTAAAGTCATTTTCAGAGACAGGTAAATGAATTTTTTTGCAAAAAAAACAAAAAAAAACTGTACCCACATTTTGTTGTGGAGTATAATATTTACGTTTTTTTTTTAAATTCTGGGTTCCACCTCATTCAATGTGAAAAAGTTGAGCATTGGATGCAAAGTTAATTGTCTGGTTTACAGATGCGTGCTGGTAGGCCTATCTTAAATTAGCAAATCAAAATTTTTAATCAGAATCTTGGTCCACCCACTAAAAATTATATTTCCACCAAATTTTGAACGACTTTGTGATTCAGTGGATGTACTTTACGCGGCCTTAGATACACGTTTATAGCATCCCAAAGCTCTGAATGGCTAGCAGATTCGTTTGGCAGTGTGAAAGTACTGTGGCTGATGTTCGTCGAATCCAGGAAGTGTTTGGGAAACAGTGACGGGCAGACGTATTTTCTAATTTTCTGACCATGGCTTGCAAAAAAATGTTCCATGCGTCCATACAAGTCAAAACCAATGCACGCACTCCGACGACTATTGTAACTGTTTAATTAACTTTTAGTGGCCTTAAGATAATGTCTAACAGTGTTCCAGGAATGAGGCTTTTTTTCACTGCTTTTCAAGGCCTGACATTAAGTTTTCGTTTTCCAGGACTCGTATGAATTACACTGATCACAATAAGGGCAGACAAAAACCAAGTGATTTAAGTAAGAACAACACAAAGAGCCATCACACATCGTGTACTTATTATACTGACCAACATTGTGGGGCTCTATGCACAAGCCTTTTCATTTTTGGAAAAAATAATGTGGTTGAACAATTTTAGCACTTGGTGCAAACAAGTAATTCTTTAAAAAAAAAAGTACCATCATACTTTGAATGTTCGAAAAATTCCACCTCTTGAAAAAAAGGCTCAAATTAAAAAAAAAAAAAACAATATGCAAATTTTCAACAGGCTGCACTGACTGAAGTTGACAAATTAACCCTCCTGTCTTCACGGCAACACAAGAATCTTATTGACACTATTCACATTGTTCACTGTGCTCGATTGCTTAGCAGACGAGAAACCACCTATGATGTGATACTCGCTCGTAGCCTCCTGTACTTATGAGGTGGTGTTTGCTGTGCGCCACCATGCTACTTTTTTGTGAGGAGTTTGGAATACTGTCTGGTAATAAGGTACTGGATTGCCAAGGATTCAAGGCCCGCCCCTCATATGTGTATCTCTCTGGAGTGCGACATAGAAGTGTTCATGTGCTCCTCCAAGCAATTATGTGCTTCATTTCTCTAACATGTAGGCTATGGTTATGCTGCTTGTTTCTACTTCGTTTCGAGTGTCTGCCGTATGCTGCCCTATTCACTCAATCCTTGCAATCCGATGAAATATCTCGTGAAGCAGTTCTTACAAACCTGCAAGGCCGCTCAAATTCATTAGTTCAGCATCTTATTAGCAAATAGCTTAGCGAACGCCTCACAAAAAAAAATGACATGGTGGCGAACAGCAGACACTACCGCATAAGTACTGGAGGCTAAGAGCGATTATCGCATCCTAGGTGTTTTGTTAAGCAATCGAGCGCAGTGAACAATGTAAGTAGTTCATAAGCATCTTGTGTTGGCCTAATGAAGACAGGAGAACTAACATGTCAACATTAGGCAGTGCAGCCTGTCGAAATGGGCAAATAAAATGAGGTTGGCTTCCCTGCGCGCCAGTCGAGCTTCTCTCTTCACACAAGCTCTCAATGAACATTGGAGATGCGTGGTAGGCTGAGCCGAGACGGTTGTGTAAAGTATAGGCCTACTCTTCATTAAACTACTGTTTACTATTAATTCGGCATGAACTAATGAATTGTACTACACAATACCATGAAGTAACAAGTGCTACATAACAATCCTTGGTATAATTTGTTTGCTTTTGAATTTGAGCGTATTTTCAAGAGGTGGAAATATAATTTAATGGCTAAAAAATTCTACGCGCACCATATAAAAATTAATTTAAATTACTAGTACCGTTCTATGTTTGATTTACGCCAATCCAATTTTAATTCTCGTAAAAAAAAAATTCGGACAAAGATTGAGAATTTTTTTTTGGGTTTATATCAATTGCGTACATTTTAACGCTTTTAACCCATGCACAAATTATTTTTATATTCTTTATTTTTAATCAGCTTTAGCTGATATAATACAGACATCTAGGCTACTTTTTCATAACTTGATTTTCCCCAAGCGCGCGATAAATGACGTGACCACAATGGTTGAACATAAGCGCATGCGCAGATTCGTCGAAGTCATTGCGACTGCGCAGTAACCATGGCTTGCCTTCATGGAGGGCGACATTTTGTTAATCCATTAGCAGTAGGCCATCCGCTTTCCTCAAACCGAAGTCTAGTACATATTATTTTTGAAATTTACGATTAGTTCAAAATTTTAGTCGTAGTTTGCGTTGGGCTTAAAAATAAGAAAAAATTAACAACGATTAACCGATCCGAATAAAATATCCCACATATGCGTCGCCGCTGCACATTTCAATATGGCGGCCATTCCAAGATGGCGATGCTGTATAGGCAAAGCATGATTCCTGCCCTAAACGTCCTCTATCGTTTTCTTTATTCAAGGTTTGACATTTTAAGGCAAGCTCTTTACTGAACTTCTATTCAAAAACGTCTGCCAAATAATTACGTTAGTTACACAAATTCAAATAAAATTTATTTTAGATGATGAAGCAAACGTCAAAACATTACGCCCGTACTAGCCTAACTTGTGGAACTTCATCATAGTTTGGAGTTGATACCAAGTAGCACTGGAAATGCAAAATAAATACGACTGTTATATTAGGCAATAGGTGAATAAAAAGCGATCCTACATTTTTTCCAAATCAGTTTCGTATGAAACGAATTGAAAAAAAAAAACGAAAACAAAACCAACTCGTCAAAACAAAAACATGCGCTGGGCGTGAAATTGTTTACGTTATTAATTTTTAGGCTTCAACTTAAAAATAGGATAAATTACACAATAATGAAAGATTTCTCAAGTTTTAGGAACTATTTCATTAAACTTTTACACTCGAAGACATTTCGGTGCCGCCCCGATTTTTAACGCCAAAAAGTATTTGCCGAAAAATGAACAAGTCAGTCGCGAAATACCCGGATGTTCCACTATAAACAACCCTCCGTGCAAAGCGACGCCATATTGGCTGACAGGAGCTTTGACATCAAATTTTCCCCAATCGTTAAGTAAACTTTGGCTCCGTTACAACTCCATACACAAAGGCAGCCTCAAACAAACGAAAACGCGCGTTCAGCAATAATGACTTTTACGTTAACGCGACTTTTGCGCCCTGAACCGATCGACGGGACGCTAGGTCCCCCATCTTCGCTCATGACATTTCATAGGGCGCCGCCATTTTGAGGTCGGGCCTGCGATTGCGAGACCTTCTCAATAAAAAAATCCGAAAGGAAACTACGAAAAAGCACCAAATTTACGCAAATTTTTGGAGTTCCTGACGTCTTTAAAACTGACAAAGCGATCAGAGCCCAATAAACCATTTCGCGCCATACTTGATCCTACAACAACAAAAGGTCGCCATTTTGAAACCCTAAGCCATGGTGTTTGAAGCCTACCAAACCGAAGCTTACCGGTGTTATAAACGTGCAGCTCGTCGACGATGCCTTCGTTTCCACCACCAAAAACGATCATCAGATCCTTAATAGCAACTGCTCGATGGCCATGGCGAGGCCTAGGACAAGGCCCAGTAGTGTTAGTGACTCTCTTCCACTTCAGTATGGGTGCCGCCATTTTGAATCATACCCACAATTCTGGAGGAAGTGACGAAATGCCCGGATGATAAAATTACCGCCGACGTACAAAACTAAAGTAACTAACAAATCACTATTAATAAATAAGTTTAAGATGAAATCCGTGCCAAATTAAATAAACAATTTAGTTTATGAACGCTTATTACAAAATCACGAATGAAAATTGTAGCTCCCATCAGGCCATGCAGCCAAGATCCCGGATGCAGGTCAGATGTACGGCCATGAGCATTTGCGCGCCGTTTTAGCTTTCGTTTATTGGTTGCCCGACAGGGGCGGGACAGCATTGCTGCTCTTTAAATTGCACGTGATGAAAACAATGGCAGCGAATGCGCTGGTGTATTAGATACAATATTCTCTCTCTTATCTCTATGGCTGATAACGACGATCGCAGTTAGTGCTATCCCATTACAAGCCGTAGGTAACCAAAAGATTACAAGCTAAAAGATGACATTATTTCAAACTAAAATAATGAAAGCACCAATTCCAAGTTTGTTGACAGTTACCGTTTGCTTTCTGTGGATGGTATGGATGGTGAAGAAAACGTCAATATTTAAGTCAGTGCCTGTCGATTTAGGCTTTGGGCATTACGCCGAACCAGTAGTCAGATATGGAAATACAGCATTCATGCCTATGAACACCATAGTAAACATTGCGTATACTTTCGTGGGGTCATATTGGTTACGATTTGCAAATTGCAATCAAAAGTTTAGTAGTTCGAGTGCAAGAATGGTCAGCGTTGCTGCGTGGATGGCTATCCTGTATGGTCCAGTACAGTTGTGGAGAATCGTTTATCAAACACGACCGTCCGCTGTTCTAGATCAGTGGGTCACGACCCCTTTTTTCATGTGGGTTTTCATCTGGTGCCAATCGATCGATTCCAACATTGGCGCTTATCAATACATTCCGCTAATGATGCTGTCGGTGTATAGTTACTTTCTATGCTTGTTGTTTACCAGAGGGTTTGAATTCATTTTAGGTGCTCACATATTCATAGTGACTTGTTACGCCGCTCGTCTTCAGAGGCGTTACGGTAACTCGAAAACTAAAGGTGCTTTTACGAAGGCGCTCCTGTGTTGTGTGGGATTTGTAGTCCTGAAACTGTTGGATTTGCAACTGGGGAAGTTTGTGTTGTTCCAGCGATTCAGTGGTCACTTTTGGTCCAAGATCTGTGATGCTCTGCAACTGCATTACAGTTGTCAGTTTCTAACAGACATGGCGTTACTAAAAGCGAAAGTGAATAGTTAGAATGACTGTATGTATGATGATATCATGCGTGGTGGCTATTAGATCAAATTAATACGCACATGTTGTTGTTGTTGTTTTGTGGCTGTTAAATTAAATATTTTATTTTGTTTTCGATCGTCCGAGTTGGCTCAGTTTTGCAAAACCCCGCCGCTGACACTAAAGGATGAAACAATCCATCCGCATATCGCATGCCTCACCACCCATTCCCACATTTGTGCACGCCACCTGGAAAGAACGGGAAGAAGCGTTGATCCGCTGGGGATATGACTAACCCAAAACGAAGGTGTAGACTGACTATAGAGCAGATGCAATTAACACCATGTTCACCGCGAAGCTCGCATTTGGAGCCATTCGTGTAGGGATATGGGAATTAAATTGGTAAAAACCTGAGCGTTATTTGTCAAGCCAACGCTCTGAGAGCGAATTTCTTAGGCCTTAAAAATGTTGTTGTCCAATTCCTTCGCTGTGAAACTTTATAGTAAGGGTGTAAATCGGAAAAGAAAAGTTTCCACTTGCTGAAATTGCAGCAACTGCCAACATATCCAAGAAATTGCACATTTTTTGTCCAAAAAAAAAAAAAAGACTACAAATTATGCTCATGTTTTTACCCTTGCTTACTTTAGCTATACGACTGGCTGTAAATAGGTGATCCACGGTGAATATTTAAAAAAAACCTCGTTAAGGCCACTTAAGAAAAGAAAGTTGGTTCTCGGGCATTTTTCTCATGAAATCCGTGCGGGCGGGAGGATTTTTTTTTTTTTCGGCCCTATTTTTCCGTACATTTTGGGGAATTATTTTTTATTTTGGGTAAAATAAAGTACACTACCTCGTAACTCTGTTTACCGTGTGTCTATAAAATTATTTAATGACAAGACTGGTAATTTTATATTTTCATTTTTTACTAAGGACCATTTATGATCTGCAACTGCTATTTTTGCCGTGTCGTTTCTTTTTATTTCCTGTCAAAAAAATCGGTGCGGGAGGGCCTGAGAACCAACTGTTCTTTTTTTAGTGGCCTAATTTTCGTACTGTGAAACGGCATTTCTCAACAAAACTCGGAAAAAATTACTACACACTTTCACAATCAAGAAAACAGCTTTGTCCCGCGAATTTTCGATAGCTTGAGATGCTATCTTCTTCAGGCCTCAAGCATACAGCTTGGACTTCCACTCCAGTTCGACGAACTAGCACATGACTCAAATGCGCCAGTTCGTCTAACTGGAGTAGAACATGTAGAAAGTCCGAGCTATATCTTGAGGCCCGAAGAAGATAGAAGCTCAAGCTATCGAAAATTTGCAGGACATAGTTGTTGTCGTGATTGTGAAAGTATGCCGTAATTTTTCTGAGTTTTGTTGACATATTCCAAAAATGTAAATTCACAAAGTAAACACGCACATTTCCACAAACTAGACACTTATTCCTATGTCCAGCAAATTTTCAACAACTCTGTTGAATATTGTGTTATTGCTCTATACATGAAGATTTGATATGCTTACTGCTGAAGATGTGCTCCTAGAGGAGAGAATGACAAATTTGTAGTTCCAATCGGAAATTCCTAGGATCTCTTTTAATGCCACAGTAGACATGAGCACAAGACATCACAAGGCACCTCTCTCCCAAAAATTCCAGGGGTCTCGGAGGGTAGGCTTGACCGGGGAGACAAGATACAGTCGTACTTGCACATGGGGCAGTCGAGCATCAGACTAGCATAACCCATCTAAACTTACTTTTACGCAGTAAAAAACATAAGTAGTGTGACGAATCTCGAGTCTGGCACCAAAAATTTGATGGTTCGTTGTGCTGTCCGTCTCTTTTTTTCCCTGCATAGCCAATCCTGACCTTAGAAAAGATTCAACTTTGGTTTATTGTCGTCCGTTTTCCATCATTTCCCCAGCTGGATTTCTTGGCATGCTTCTTCCCTTACTTCTGAGGTGGGGAATGCGAAGAGTGTGATGTATGTTTGGATGGACAGTTTCATCTTCACATAAAAACTGAGGTGGGCTGTCTGTTTTGATTTTTTTTTTTTCAGAAACCCCCAAAAATTATATTACAGTATGCATAACAAAGTTAAAAAGATGGCTATATTACAGTGAATAGCCAGCCTACTGATCTTTCGGTCAACGTACATACTTTGGTTGCAATTCATATAAACTTACTCTCACTCTACGTAACACCAAAATTGTTAGTTTTCTTCGAATTAGTGAAGTTTCGATAAGCTTTTGCAGGCCATCTGGCATCTGTTTCAGGCCTAGGCCACTAGCTGTACATGCACAAACGTCCAACCTCGCTAACAGACTTGAAGCATTTGAATTTCGCTCAAATTTCGATTTTTACATTACTGAATAATTTTTACATTTTGCATTCAGTTTCATCGTTAGCTGCCCGTTGTTATGCAGCTGAAAATTATGTAAGATTGTGGGAATTTTTCCAACAATAATAAGTCCACCAAAAAATTGCCATACATAAAAACAGTGTAGATTAATTACTACACTGTCCACTTTCATTTTGCTTTCATTCATTATTAAACTTTACACAATGCAAAAATGTACAACAGCAAAACGAAAGTGCTTGAAAGTAAAATTTGGTAAGTGATGAACAAAGACTGCTAAGGACTAAAGAACAAAACACTTTATTGCAGTTGTTGAGTCTTAGAAAAAGTGCTTGAATTTTATTTCCTCATTATAATGGACAAAGTTTGCATAAACTTCTGCAATTTTCCACAGCCAGCTTATAAGATTAAAGCAATCGTACAGAAATTTATTCCCAAAGGAAATGGAAATAAATGGGTGAAAGACCACTTAATCCTACCTTAAAATCTGTTAAACAAATGCACAGCAATAATAGAAAGTGATCTAAGAAACTAGAGGAGAAAAACCACTGAAAACACAATTGAGACGACTAAACAGCAGACAGCGGCAGTTTCGAATGCGAACAGTGTATTGGACAGAAAAACGAAATGTAAACAGAGTTCAAACTTACCTTTAAGGTGCCTGATGACGATTACAGTTAGTAGTTGAAAATTTGCAGTTAGTGGACTATCTTCGTTGTGAAAGTGTGCGTTTTTGTGAGTCTCGTGTGACATTTTTTAAACATAGACGTTAGCAAAATTTCTCGGCAGCAGGATGGAAAGCTGTCTATTGAAATTGGGGATGTGCGATACTCGAAAAATTCGAGCCGAGCCGAGTATGAAACTTGTACTCGAACTCGGCTCGCTGCTCACGTCCGTACTCGAAAAACTCGAATGTGGCGAAAATGCGATAACTTCGTCAATTTTTGGCTGTTTTTGACATTCCAATATACCAAATCGATCGTCTCGACGAGAGCTTTCCAGTGGTGCAGATTAAAAGTCAAAAACAAACCATTTTGAAGTTATATCCTTAAAACTGGAAAACCATGACCAACACAGTCAACTAAGCACCATCTTTGTTCCTATTATCTTAACAAATTAAAGGGAAACTTGCAAACAAAATATTCCTATCAAATACTCGAACTCGGCTCGATACTCGATTCATCTGTTGCAAACTCGGCTCGACTCAAATTAAAATTTGTCTACTCGCACATCCCTAATTGAAATAGTTTAAGGAAGTTGAGGTAGGCTAACAAATTAGGGTGGAAGCTGGTTTCAAATACGGTTAATGGGTTAAACCTAAGTGGTTAAGAAATGGCATTATCTTTTAACCTTTGATTAAAAAATAACTAATGCCTGTTCAATTTTAAAAGTCAGTGCCCGAAAGCCATTTTTGAGGCTGCTTGGCCTTATGAAAGTTTTTTGTTAACGTTTTGTTAAAGGGTGAAGTTTAAACTAAGCCGGTTCATAATCACAGGAAGACAGTTTGGCTAACTCGGATAAGTTTTTACTGCAAAATCCCTTTTCCATGAACACTGGCTAATCATCATCATCATTTGGTCAGTTTGAAAGTAAAGTTTAAGATGCCGGTTGCTTGAGTCACCACCATGACAGATTGAGAGTGAAAAAGATGGCAGTCTACCTCAGTAGACGCTCTTAAAGGAGGAGCGTGCCGCACATGCGCACTTGGATTGCTGATCTGGGCAGATCAAACAAATTTTGAAACCTCTATGGAAGGAAGCGAAAATTCACACGTATGTAAATTTCCTCTAGGCAATAGAAACCATTTTCAGGCGGCCCAGCTAAATCTAGTTTCTAGTTGCCATTCGGGAACGTATACATTCCCTGTGAATTTTTGTATTCTTTCCCAAGGGATACTTTTTTTCCCTAGAGATTTTAAAGCTGTCTAGAACCGGCTAGCTGTGTAACCCGGTATGCGCGTGCGCAGCCCATCTATAAAAGCGTCCAGGGGAGGCAGCCTGTCATCTTTCTTCCTCCAGTGTGCATTGGTACGGTCACGCTTCGCCTTCTTCCTGGACTTCGCCTCCCTTTGTCTTCGCCAAGACTGCCTCAAACGAAGATCATCTTCACCATGGCCTGAACCAGGACTACACCGAAGGACTTTTCGCCCAAGATGTCTTCTTCTTCGCCGGCAGTCCTCCTCCTGGCGACCCGGACATTATCGTCAGCCCGTCAACATCCAACCTTCTGCCGCACTCCGGCTGTGGTTTTCGATAGATCATCTCACCGTCAATGAATTCAACCTTCCCGCAGCCATCTCAGACGTCACTACCTGTCACCGTCCATCTGCCACTTCACCTCCAGCAGCTGCCGCCTCGTCGCCTTCTGCTACCCGCCGTCTGCAACCATCCGAGTCTGCTGCACTTCTCTTTGCTGCCTGTAATTTTCAACACTCCCAAACTGCCAGCTTTTTGCCACCTGCAGTCTGCAGTCCTCCAAGTCCGCTACACTTCGCCTAGAGTCTGCCGCACTTCGTGTCGCCGCCTTCCACTGGGAGTTCTTAAATTTTCCACCACCCAGCAATTGACGGTTACCTGCACTCATGGAGACTGTCATCCTTCCAAGCCGTCATTCAAAGCCCTTCGGGACCCGCCCCCTACCCTCTTATCATCCACGGCTTGCTGGTCTGTCATCTGTCACCACCTGTCACTTAGACACTTCCTGAATGCCGTCCGTCGCCGCTGTCGTTTGCAACTTCTCACGACTCTGTCGTCCATCCAACCTTCCCGCAGCCATCTTCTCACGACTCTGTTGTCCTTTGCCGCCGATCACTTGCATCTTGTGGCGTCCAACAACTCTCATGCAGTGCTGTCTCTTGCTGTCACAGCCGTTTGCGGCTCATTGATACATTCGTCCTTCGTCACCAACCGCTCGCAGCTCTCCACTACTGCTGTTCCTTGCAGCTTGCCGGTCGAAGTTCCTTCTACATATCGCGTGCCGTCCGAAGCTCTTCCAGTCCATCATTTTTTACCGTCCGTCGTGACCACTATCCAAAGCTGCCGTCGTTCACTGATTGCCACACTGTGCAAGATGCCGTTTTCTTAGCCAGCCGTTTTAAGCTTTTTAAAACAGACGTCATTTTAATTCAACGTCACTTGTCGCCCATCAGCTCCTACATCCAATTTTCAATTCTGAACATCAACACAGAGCAAGTTTTGCTTCGTCCCACACAACAAAATATTGGTGTCAACACTACCTCCGTTGGCCTTCAACTCCTCTTTTCCATCCGCAGCGCCACCATCACGGAGTAACCCCAATCGTCCTCCAGCCGGCCTTGGGCTATCCCCACCGCTCCTCACGACCATCATCATGGAACATACTGTTTAGTCCTCCACCTACTGATCCGGATGTCATGATTAACACGTCGCCTTCTACTCCACCCCGGCATCAGCTCCTTTTCTCCTGATAACTTCACCACTTTCACATGTCCACGGCTGAAGACCGTCTTCACTCATGGCAATATTTGGGACAACACTGAAAGGCTCCTTTCCAAACATGACTTCTTCTCCGCCTGTCGATCTTGGCCTTTTTCTTGGTCAGTCCGTCACCGTTACTTTCACTTCGCCAGCTGTGAACTTTTTGAGGGTGCCAGCTCGTAACTCTAGGGAACCCTTCAGGTGGAGCCCGCCTCCATTGTTGATAGGCATACTGTGAATACAAAAACTCACAGGTAATGTAAATGTCCAAACGGCAACTAGAAAGAGTGTTTTGCTGGCCGGCTGAAAAATTGTTTCTATTGCCTGGAGGAAATTCGCATTACCTGTACCCGCCCTATCTCCCCTCTTGAGTCACCCCCTGACAGATTGAGAGGGGGGGGGGGAATGACAAGCCGCCTCGTGTGGACGCTTTTATAGAGGGGCTGCGCACACGCATGTGCAGATCGGGTTATGCAGCTGGCCGGCTTTAGGCAACTTTAAAACCTCCAGGGAAGAAAGCATCCTTTGGGGAAAAAATTCAAAAATTCGCAGGTAATGTATATTTCCCGGGCAATCGAAACAATTTTTACCCAGCTGTCCCAAGGGCCGGCAAAATACTGTTTTTAATTTCTCAATAATCGACAATCTCGAAAAAAAAAAAAAAAGGTAAAGAAAAAGAAAACTGGGAAATCGATAATACAACCCGGTAACTTGGACTTCCACCATGAAAGAGCTCCATCTTTGGTTCTGGCGGTTGTGAACCAACATTAGTTAACTACAGGGTGCACAATTGTAAGTGAACAATATCAACCAGGAAAAAGAAAACTATACAAAATTACCCCAGATGTGCAGAATATGCCAGAACGCTAGAACGAGGTTCTCGGGAAATTTCAGAGAACTCTGGAAATTCATTAAAAAATGCCTTGCCTACATAGTGAAATGCTGTGAAAATGTTTAAAACCTGTAGGAAAATTTTGTGGGTAATTTTGTCTAGTAAGAATTGTATGCTCCCCTGAATTACCCTTAATTCGCATTGGTGGTGCACCAGTTCCAAAATTATCTATCTCTCTGTGTACTTAAAATTAGTTAATAAAACTTTTGTACAAAAAAAGGTCGTTGTCAGTAAATAAGAAATATCCACAACTCGTGTTTTTATCTCACTTTATTTCCAGGTGGTGAGGTAAAATGCATTTCTTTTTTTCGGTTCATTTTCTGCCTAACTTATCGCTCCTACGACGATAGGGATTGGTTTGTTGAAATTGGTGTACTTTTTCAATAATCCTGTGTATTTTCACAAATTTTGTACGCTTCGTATTAAAAAAAATACGAAGGTGGAAGTGCCAAAAAACTAATAACTGGTGTAGTCGCGGGTCTAGTTTTTAGCCCGTAAAATTGCAGCAATAAAAGTATCAACAAATTCTCTTACAGATTTGTAGTTTACAATCTCGTCTATCCAAAAAGCCTAAATTTACTTAAATCGGTGCAATGGAAGTGGAGTAAAATGTTCCGAAAAACGGCTTAAACGATTTCTTCCGAAGCGAGATACGGTGCGTCTAAGATTTGAAACTCAAGCTTGTGCATTGAGCGATTGGGAATGAAATCATATGATTGAAGTCCTCTCTCCAGCAAAACTAAAACTATTAATTTCCCCGTTTCTATTCAATTTATTTCGACCAAACTTGGCCAGATAGTAGATGGCAACTTTTCCCAACTTTACACCAACTTTTATGCAATTCCGTGCAAGAGTAAACGTAGGGAGCCACACGTAAATTTGAAAACTGTTCACTTGTTGTTGGTGTTGTTCTGGTTCTTGTTCTTGTTCTTGGCTGACACGGTTTTAGAAAAAACTACTTCACCTGCATAAAATCTAAAACTTGATCTGAGCCAGAAATTTTCCTGGGCTTCAACCTTACAGGGACCACTTTTTCGATTGGTCGATCCATTCCGGGGTTACGGGACCCTAAACGATCATTTTGATTGTTTAAATTGTTTTGACCATTGTATTTAGGGAACAATGCAACTCAGCAAACTCCAGATTCATTCTTCGTCCACGTGTTATGTCTTTGATAAAAAGTAGATTGTTCAACGGTAAAATGAAACAAAAACAACATGGCTGACGATGTTGACGACCTCCTCAGAGATTTGTGGAAGAAAAAGGTGCTGACGGATGGTGAGATAAATCTTGGTGTACTGTCGGATGACACTTTCTTGCTTGTCATGAGAGAAGCCCAGAAGAGAGGGATTAGTGAAAGGTGTGTACGGGACTATGGTGTGAGTACGGAGATTGGGACTGGAAAGCAAGTGAGGGCTGGAAAACAAGATGGCGGTTCAGTGCAGTTGCCTGTGATGGCGGTTCCGCCCAAAAACCAGGCTGCAGACAGAGAGGCAGCGGTACATGCAGTGAAGTTGTTCAGTGCTGCAGTGACGGGGAATGTGCCTGCTGAGGGAGCCATTGGAAGCGCAGCAAATGTGGCGACGACCATCTGGAGTGAGAGTGATGCCGAAGAGGAGAGTAGTGCCGTGGCATCAGCAGGCCCAGGGCGTTCTCGGGGCTTGCAAGCACTGCAGAGGCTGTATGGCGGCGGCTTAGCAAATGCTCGTATGCCTCGTTCCGTTGTACTGGTTTGTGCGCAGGCGGGGAAACCGTACCCTACAACCCAGGTGTACCTAGCTGTAGAAGATGTGGTGGGCGCAGATGAAGTTGCGGCAGTGGGCACTCTCAGGGTTGGACATGTGTTTGAGGTGGAGCTACGAACGCAAGCAGCGAAGCAAAAACTGTTACGTGCTAGACTTGTGATCAATGGCCATCTGGTGGAGGTGCACGACATACACGAGCAGACTGTTCAAACGCGGTTGCACTGGTTGCCACGAGGCATCACGCCCCAGGAGGTGGCAGCAGGATTTGGGCGTATAGCCACGCTGGAGCGATATGTCTTCGAGCGACTGCAGGTGTGTGGAAAGGTAGTATGCGAAACAACAGTGCGACATGTGACCCTGTGCTTACGAGAAGGCGTCACCATCGAAGACGTCCCCGACGTGGTGGTCATTAGGGGGATTCAAACGCTGGTTTTGGTGGAGGATCGTGCGCCGAAATGTCTGCGCTGCTGGGCACGTGGGCACTATCGTCGTGCCTGCGTTGCCGTGGCGTGCGTGCCATGTGGTGTCTGGCGGGATCCACGCCAGCCATGTGAACACCTTCGAGCGACCGCGCAGCAGGTCGGAGGTCGTCAGGAACAGCTGGGCGCGACGGCGCGCAGCAAATCGCGTCCGCAACAGCAATAGCAACCACTGCCGCAACAGCCACCGAAGCCGCAGCGGCAGCCAAAGCAACACGCTCGTCAGCAACTTGAGAAGAGCCCGGAGCCCAGTGCCTTGAGCACCAGTGCGCCTTGTTTGACGGCAGCCTGCAGGAGTGCGGATTTGGCCCCCCGTGATCTGCAGAAATTGCAGAATGATTGTGGAAAAGGAGAAGTTGGGCGCCCAAAGCAGCAAGTGCAGCAAGAGGATGATGGTGATGGACCGTGGATAACGCCACCTCCGAAGAGGAAGAAAGGGGGTGCCAAGAGGAAAATTGCGGCAACGGTGTCCAACACTGCATCGGATGTTGCTGACCAGCAAGAAAGGTGCGGAAAAGTGGATGAGGGAATGGAAGAAGGTGTGGTTATGATGCAAGATGCACAAGAGGCGCAAGAAGTGCCGATGATGCAGGAAAATGTGCCAGAGATGGATGTGCACGCCAGGGTTGTAGGTGAGGCCTCACTTTCGTATAGGACCCCAGCGTCGCAAGTGATGGACAGTCAAGTAATAGTGTGTAGTGGTGAGTTGGATGAGGGCGGGGGGGTCACGTGAAGTGGGAGGAGAGGGGCCCCTAACATAAATTCACTGCGTCAGCGGGGACGATAGTATCGTGGAATGCGCGTGGCGCTCTGCGTAGGTTGGAAGAAATTGAGTTGCTGCTGCAACGTGTTGACGTCTTGAGCATTCAAGAAGCCAACAATATGCAGGGTTTTGATGCGGCAGTCTGGAAGGCAGATTTTTGTCTTTTCTGGTAACAAGGTCGGAGTCTTTTTGAAGTGGTCAGTGCCTTATTGTGTTGTGGCCATTACGGACTGTGTCATTGGTATTGACGCTGTTGCGGTTAAAGTCTGGATGGGTAGCCATTGGGTAACGGTCGCGTTTGTGCATGTCACGGGTGCCCCGTCAGTCCAGGACTGGTCACGGTGGTTTGCCCAGTTTTTGTTGCCAGTCATTGTGACAGGATACAGGAGTCCGTTTTAGATTTTTTTGTGTGTTCACGTGACATTGCAGCGCGATACGCATTTGAGGTGTCAGATGACCTGCGTGGTAGTGACTACTTCCCTGCAGCCTTGTGTATTCTGCTCGAGCCTCTCCGCACCGGGCAGCTCGTCAACAGTGTGCTCGGCCTGTGCTGGGCAATGGCATTTTTGGGGAGTGGGAAGCGGCCCACATGACGGGGACGGCGCATAGGCCTACTTCCGAGCGGCGGAGCCGTCACTCATGGTGGACACGTTTATGCACGGTTGCTGTTAGGGACAGGCGCGTGGCGTACCGCAAATGGAAGCGTAACCCGTGTGATGAGACGTGGCTTGTCTACAGAGGCACGTCAGAGGAGTCCCGCCATATTTTGCGCTGTGAGAAGGAGGCGTATGGCAAGCACATTTGCGAACAAGTCTCACAGTCTCACTCGTTGTCGCAGGCCTGGAAGGCCATTAATTATGGTACTGCGAAAACGACACTGAGTTGGGTCTACAGCATGGCGGCCAGCATGGGTAACCGTGAAATCCAGCGTGGTCCCGCTATGGCAAACGCGTTCAATGCACGTTTTGCCAGTGTGTATAGTCTTTCGGGAGGTGTTGCGCCTCCGGTAGGGGCACCAGCTGCTCCGTCGTGTGTTAGTGATGTGGAATGGGACTATTCTGAATTTTCTGCGGCGCTTGCCAAGTGTAAGAGCAGAAGTGCCACTGGGATTGATGGTTATGGTGACCTCCGCCAGCAGACGAGGGATGTGCTAAAGGATTTAGTAGTGCTATGCCAGCGGCTTCTGAATGGTGCTCCAGTGCCCACATCGTGGATGTTCACGGTGCTGGTTCCCGTGCACAAGGCTGGGAGCAATCGTTCGGAACTCATGAACTATAGGCCGATAGCTTTGCTGTCGTGCATTCGGAAAGTGTACGAACGCATGATCATCAGACGACTGAGCTGGCATCTGCAATATCATGACTGTCTTGCACGGGTGCAGTTTGGGTATCGCCCCAATCGCAGCGCGCAGGATGCTGTGATATTTCTTTTGTCCAGCATCCGTGAGGCGTGGGCACAGGGCAAGGTTGTCTTGGCTGTTTTCTTGGACATCAAGGCAGCCTATGACACTGTGTCCATAGCCTGAGTCAAGGCCTCGCTGGTTAAAATGGGCGTGGGTGTAAAGTTAGTTCACACCATCGTTGCGCTGCTGGGCACTCGCTCCTTTGTGACACGGGTGGGTGGTGCGTGGTCCACTGAGGCGAGCACGGAAAGGGGGCTCCCCCAAGGGAGCTGTCTTAGTCCGACGCTTTTTGCGATTGCTATGAATGAGGTGCTTGTGGAAATCAGCGCTACCGCTAATGTGGTTTGCTACGCCGATGATGTGGCGGTGTGGTTTGTGGGTGAGGACCTTGACCTCATGGTGCATTGTGCTGAGGAGGCGTTGACCACGATTGGTGGTCTCCTTGGGGATGGAGGCCTACTTCTGGCGCCGGCCAAGACGGATGTGGTGGTTTTCTCACGGTATGTGAGGTTCCAGCCGGGCAGGGTTCGGGTACGTGTGGGGGGGGGCCAGTCTGTTGGCTCGTCTGCAAGTGTGAAGTATCTTGGAGTGGTACTCGACTCAACATTGGACTGGTCACAGCATGTGCAGCGGCTCAACATGAAGTTGCAGTCGCGTGTTGCTGTGCTGAAGGCGTTGTGTGTGGGTAAACACAACTCTAGGGGTTCCCTGCTGGCACTTTATCGGTCGTATGTGCGTTCGACTATGGACTACCACTTGCCGTTCTTGGTGGGTGCACGGCGACACCTTGCGACATTGCAGGTTACGGTAAATGTGTGCCTCCGGTTGGTGTCTGGGTGCTTAGCCTCCACTCCGGTCCAAGCGCTGTGGGTGGAGTGCAATGAGCCACCTGTGGAGTTCAGAGCTAAAGAGCTGCTGGTGGTTTCGTGTCTCCGCAATTTAAGTCGTGGACCGCAGGACCCTGTGGGGGTATTTTAACGGATTATGATCACCTGACTGAGAGGGCGAGGAGCCTGTTTGGTGAGGCGGGTGCTGGGGTCACTCTGCTACGTCAAGTGATGGATGTCCCCGCACCTGTTGCCTGTGCCAACCCGCACAGCCCGTGGGTGTGGTGCCCGGGTTTGCAAAGTGTGTTTGGGACTGAGTGTGCTGTTTTCTGTGATGCCTCCTACCGGCCAGCAGAGCGGCTGGGTGGGATCGGGGTGGTTATTCCATCACTGAAATTGGAGGTGAAGCGGTTCGTTTCTGCAGTCACCTCCAGCACACTGTGCGAGCTGCTAGCGATCTCGATTGCTTTGGATGTAGCACTGGATCTGGTGCTTCCATCATTCACAGTGTACACGGACTCGCTCTCGTGTCTTAAGCTGCTGCGTGGTGCTTGTGAAACCCTGGATGTTGCGGATCCAGTTATTTACACGATCTTGTGGAAAATTTGGATGGCATCCCGCACTGGCCTGGTTGGACTGCAGTGGATCAGAGGGCATAGTGGGAACATGGGGAATGTCCAAGCAGATGGGATTGCGCGAGAGGCAGCGCAGAGGAATGGTGCGGAGGTTACTCCGCAGTTATCTGTGCGTATGTGTCGGGTTGCTGTGAGGCTCTGGGCAGTGGCCGAGTGGCAAAGGAGCTGGGATGCCTCGCGTGCTGCAAGGGCTTTCTATGGGCTACACCCAGTCTGTGCTACAAGCTCGGGTTTAGACAAACTATGTTACCAGGATGCGAAAATTGCTTCCAGGCTGCGTGTAGGCCACACTTTGTTGCGTGCTCACCAATTTCGTTTCGGTTGGGTGGGTTCCCCGTTATGTTCGGCATGTCTTGTTGAGGAGTCCCCGGAACATGTGTTGTTACATTGTGTTAAATATTCGGCGGCGCGAATGCGTCTGGTGTCTTGGCTGCGCGGTCTGTCAACGCTTCCAGAGGTGCTTTCCCTGTTTGTAGGCAAGTGCCCGGTTGCCAAATTGCGGGCGGTGGCGGGGTTCTGTAGGACGTCGCATGTGTCTGTGTGATACAAGTAGAGTAGTATGCGTGCAGGTTGCTGGCCCCACCCTACCCTCATCCGGCTTCTCCTGTGCTGTGTCGTGTCGTCTGGTGGTGTCTGCTGGTGGTGTCTGCTGGCATCATTGTGGCATGAAGAATGTGGTCCACTGGAACTCTCCCTAAATGGGGAAGAGAAGGTGGGTCAGTGTGCTGGTGCGCGGTAAGCATTGCGGTCGTCTGGTGGTGTCGTCATGGTGTGATGAATGTGGTCCACTGGAACTCTCCCTACATGGGGGAGAAAAGGTGGGCCTGGGTGCTTGGTGCACGGTGTGTTTGTGCACAGCGGGGTGGTGATTATGCTGCAGTAGTCCACTGGCAGTGAGCGTGTCTTGTGCACGGTGGACAGTTTGTAGGGAGTGCTGCGGTGGTGCTGCAGACTGTTGTGCTATTGAATGGATTCCCGGAAGGGGGTGCAGTGCGTTGCTGTGGTGACATTGTGTGGTGGCCATGAAGTGCTGTGTTGTGTGTGGGGTGGTTGTTACGGTGGTACGGTACATTATCCGGGTGTTAAAAAGTAGTATCTGTATTGTAGTTTGTAGATTGTAGATAGAGCGTGCGGCTGTGGGCCAGGGCTCTGAATAAATCATAGTGAAAGAAACCGCACACTGTGGTGTGGCTCAGTGTGTTTGTAGAGTAGCATTGTGTATTGTATACACGGTGTAGTTGGGGCGTATGGCTTCGGGCCATGGCTCCGTAATAAACATGTTCGAAAGAATCGGTTTCAGCTAAAAGCATTGTTAATTAGCTAAAAACGATAGAATTGTGTATTTATTTCGCAGATGCAGGCTTTCAGAGTTGACTTGAATTGTTTCAATGTGGCCAGCAACAATCGACTGCATGCATAAACCTTTGTAGCGCGACGACATAGCCGTAAAAAAGGTATACGGATTACAAACAAAAACGTCAAGTGCCGTAAAAAAGGGGTTATATGATTGAATTTTCACTTGTTAAAATGTACACGGATAAGAATTGATGATTTTTAATTGAAATAATCACACGTACAATTGAGAAAATTGCATCTGTTTAATTGCTGTTGTGCTTTACGAATCATATATTTAAAACGTAAAGCACAACAGCACTTAAACAGATGCAATTTTCTCAGTTGTACGTATGATTATTTCAATTAAAAACATCAATTTTTATCCGTGTACATTTTGACAAGTGAAAATTCAATCATATAACCCCTTTTTTTACGGCACACTTGACGTTTTTGTTTGTAATATTTATTTTAATTTTTAAAACTGTGGATACTACTCAAATCAATTCCGTACGTATGCAGCACGAAAACTGTAGATTCAAACACTGGTATTGCTGCAATTTCATTTTTTTCGATCGAAATTTCATTTTTGATTGCTGCACCCCCTTACTGCGAAAAGTGGAAGACGTACAACAAATTAGTCGAAAGTCTAATGAGATAATTATCTAATAGCTGCCTAAATAAAAAATCTGGAAAATCATCTAAATGGAATAAGTATAATGGATAATCGTCTAACTGGACAATAATATACCTGCGGTTTCTGATGTTATATGCATGTATAACCACAGCGAGCGCGGTAGCGCGAGCGAAGCAGTGACATTAGACGATTTATCATTTTCCATTATGTGAATTTCGTGTTAGACGATTTTCCATTATGCTGTTATACTGTATACTTACTTCCAATTATGCGATTTTCCAGTTAGACGACTACCTCTCGTCCTGCGAGTCGTCAAATTGGAAAATCGCATAATTGGAAGAACGTATACGTATTACAGTATAATGGAAAATCGTCTAACACGAAATTCGTATAATGGCAAAATGTCAATCAATTTGTTCCCCTTGATTTTTGTGCGTTAATTTTTTTGGCAATGGTGATGAAATTTAGTTTTGTTAGACCAGAAACTGTTACAGTTTTCTGCAATATTTACGTATTTATTGTCTTCGATAAAGTATTTTTAAAAATTATCACAAGGTGGGTGGACACACACAAACACAAGTTAGTTTTTCATACTGTACGTTTCTACCAATGAAATTTTTTTTTAAAACCTCTTATAGATTTGTAGTTTATACTCATAGCAATCGAAAAAGTCTCACTTGATAAAAAAATGATGGAATATTAGTAGAGAATAACGTACTGAAAAAAAAAAGAAAAAAAGAGGAACCCTTAATAGATGCAGCGTTGCACATATCAGGAAGTGGTGCACCTTGTACACATCCATTTTTACGCTTGCTCCGTCGGTCGCTGAATGGCTCTGCAAATTAGCTGTGAGGTGCTGCCGTGTAGGAGATAGTAGCAAAACTATTATTTTAAAGGTTCAGGGCCTATTGAGACAGGTTATCGTGTACGTGGAGAACAGAAAGGACAATTTAGGAGATGGATTAAAAAAGTAGAACGGAAAACGGTTTCGTAAAGGTTTGGCATACATAGTGTTTATGAAGTTTAATCAAGAAATGGAAATTTCTTAGGTTTAGTAACAATATGTGCTCTTAGTTGAAGCTGCCACGCTACCCAACGACAATTGAAATAAATCTAATTTTTTTCCCGTTGTATTGTATTTTCCCTTTTGCGAAACTACGATTGCGTTTTTGGCTATATTTCGTGGAAGTAAAGGCACACAAATTATTCGGGGTGAAAATTTCGTTTGACAATAGGCCTACCATGATACCATCGAGGGACAGAAAAAAAAAAGTAAAATGTCGAAGGTTTTTTTTTTCTAAAACCGCGTAAAAGAAGTATGCAACGGTTTTAAAATAGTATTTTTGTGTTCAGGGTTCAGGGACGACGCGAGGAGGGGGGAGAGGGACACTAGCCCTCCTATCCACTCCCCTCCATCCGATCGAAAACAATTCTGGCTTATTAACAAAACTACGTTAGTTTTTTAACAGCGTCAGGGAAGTAATTGAGGTCACATCAATAAGGCCTGGTTGTTACTGTGAGAATTGTAAAATCATAATTTTTTTTCAGCTGGATATTGAGATATTCCCAAAAAAATGGCGAAGGAAACAGGAACGTTGGGTGTGAGAAAGAGAATTGAAAAAGTGTTACTTTTAATTTTTTTTGGGGGGGGGAGGGGGGGTAGAGGCGGGGCGGCAAAAGTAGAATTTTTCGGTTCGCCCCCCTGGCTGAAATTGCTGCCTCACTGCCGCCTCCCCAGTATAGTCATTGTAGGGTCGTCCCTGCTAAGGTTAACCCTTTGACAGCTACTACGAACGCTTTGGAGGCCTGTTTTTGAAGTCCTGTAGATCGGTGACAAGATTAGAGCTCGTGTCCTTTTAGTTTGGAGGCAAGTACGCTACACGGCTGTGGTTTGTTTGTGGTGTTAGACGAACCATCACCACGATGCTTTCGTCACTGGACGTTGTCATTAATTTAATTTTATTTCATTCTTGTAATTTCAGTCTTTCGTAATGGTCGTTAGGCCGCATTTACACTATGCGTTCTTACGTATTCTCGCAGCGAGAAGCTAGAAGTGATCTGAAATTCCAACATGGCGGCGGTTTTATCTCTGCTAGCTCACAACGAAAACAGTCAACAATGTGTGTTCAGAAGCGACTGGAAAAATTGTTTCGTCAGGAAGAATCTTTATTTAGACTGCAAGCAGTTTTACTCAAACGATTTAGCTAATACAGGTTGCGTTGTGAGGGCTCGTTTATGCAACGACTCGCCTTTGCATTCTCACAGTTAGAATTTAATCGCGGTGGCAAATGTGCCTTTGCCATGGTAATACCGCTACCTGGATTAGCTTAATCTGACATCATTTGAGTAAACGTTTACAGTCATATAATCAGTAATAATAATATAAAGAATTCCTCCTGACAAAACGATTTAACCACTCGCTTCTAAACTCATATATTGACTGCTTTCGTTGCGAGTCGACAGATCTAAAACTACCGCCATGTTCGAATTGCAAATGATTTCTACCTTGCTAGAAGGCAACGGCGAGTCATTTCATGAATGCGCCCTTATACCTTTCCCATCGTGATTAAATTCTAGCTGCGAGAATGCAAAGGCGAGTCGGTTTATAAACGCGTCCTTAAGGAGTAAAGCAACTTTAAAAAAAACATGCTATACACTTACCGGAAATCTTCACTTTCCCACCTCTCAAGAAGGGTAGTCATGACTGAAGATGTTCTTCAACTACTGTAACTACTATACTCCAACCCGATTATGCCGCTCTCATCAAAAATGATATAACGTTTCTGTCTTGTGTGAAAGAACCCGCCAAGAATCAGCCAATAAAAGTAGTGGTATCAGAATAAAAATGGCTACCACCAAGTTTTTTACACGGTGTACCAAGCCTAACCCTGTACTGACCGAGAAGTGTCCCCCTTAGAAAGTAGTAATTTCATCCCCGCCAACGAACAATCGCCAAGCTAATCCCACCGCCTATTAGATTAAAGATTAACTGACAAACCTGATCACTGCTTCTATCGTCAATGATCAGGTTTGTCATTTAATCTTTGATCTAATAGTCGGCGGGATTAGCCTGCCGGTTGTTCGTTGGTGGGGGGTATCACTACTTTCTAAGGGGAACACTTTTCGGTCAGTACATGGGTTAGGCTTGGAACAACGCATTGAAAACTTCGTAGCAGCCATTTTTATTCTGATATCAATACTCTTATTGGCTGAAACTTGGCGGGTTTTTTCACCCACCTGGGTTTTGTTTGTGATATCACTTCTTTTGTAATCTTTTAAATATTTTTGGCTTACAGGAAAGTTAGCCACGTATTTATACCAATTTCTTACGACTGCAGTAAAGCTGTTTTTTTTTTGTTTTTTTTTTGCGTTTTTGACTCACGCTCAGTTGCCCATTCGTTTTCTCCCCCCCGCTTTCTGTAACCCTGCTACAGACTAATTAAATGTACTTTTTAAATGTATGCTCTACGTCCCATGCTGGTTTCAAGGTAATCTTAAGTTCGCCAGGAATTTTTTTTTGTATTTCTGAGGAACCCAATAGGTTACAATTAAAATATTTTACCATAAACAATATACGGTGCGTCAGTTGCATATGAACAGTGTTCTTATCACCCTGACTTTATAACTAATATACTCTGTTGTTAATGATGGAGTAGTGTTATCTATAGCTGTAAATAAACACGGATGCAAACCTATTTACGTTGCCTTTTGGACTTAAATGCCAGACTGCCTAAAAGGGGAATTGAACTCACGACCTTTGAAAACGAAATGCCGAAGTCCTACAGCTGAACCATAATGACGTAATGTCTCAGCGGTAGAAGGACCTCGTCATTTAGTTTCAACTGTAACAATAACAGTTAAAGTAACTTTTCCTTCTTCTTTCGGTTTTATTAAAGCATGAAGACCCGAAGTCATGCGCTCAATGTAAGATTACAGCTAATTATGCAAACCTTAACCATACAATACATGGATGAAAAATACTTATAATTCAAAACAAATAGAGCCTACTACAGATACTCTCTGCAAAGGGAAGGACTTGGTGACACAAGAGACCAGGCTCCATACAAAACGACCTCACTAAAAAACAACCTGTCTAGTATATTTGCAGAATTTCTTCACCGCACGCAAATTCCTACGGGTAGAGACACGTCACACAGGATACACAGTTAAGAAAACTAAAAAAAACAAACTGTCTAGTATATTTGCAGAATTTCTTCACCGCACGCAAATTCCTACGGGTAGAGACACGTCACACAGGATACACAGTTAAGACAAACACATCTCCCAATGCCAAAGGTGGACGTCCGAAACCAGACCAACGATGGCACTGGAAAAGGAAATGCCCTCCTGTCTCGACCTCTGTGGCACCCAAGTCTGAACACGCGCACGCAGCAGCACACACTCAGTAGGAAAGCGGGAGAGCATACCCGACTCTCTTCTGGGGAACCCACCAACGACCAAAAGCAGGGATACCGATGGGTATACCACGTACAAAGTCCTACCTGTTAAACTCCCTTCCTATTCTTACTGCCACCAGGAAGAGGGGTGGGCAGAAAGCCTGGCGAAGATCACGTGCGGCCAGCGGAAACGAAACATTCACTTCGTTTACATGACCAATCCGAAGCGCTTCAGAGGGATGCACATCGCGTCCATGTCACTTCCGTTGGTCTTGTAAACACCCGTTCGTGGCGCTGTCTCCATCTGGCGCTACAGAAACCGAAGTGCTTTCCAGACCTGGATCAGACATCTGAAGCTCACCATCTTTATTCATGTAGACACTCGCAATAGCATTGAGGTGTTGGAGAACGCCTGGTAAAGATGGAGGACACAGTTACAGCGGCCACATATTTTGTGCTGGTGCAACTCGAATTTTAGGTAAATGAACTGAAAATAAGCGTACATGACTAGAAAGACCAATAAGTCTTGCATACGTTTGGTTATTTGGGTTTACGCTGACCTAGTTAACTACATGCAGGGGCTAGAGCAGCATGGGACCTACTCACTATTCGCCAAAGG
Source organism: Lithobius niger (assembly GCA_023313725.1). NCBI lineage: Eukaryota > Metazoa > Arthropoda > Chilopoda > Lithobiomorpha > Lithobiidae > Lithobius > Lithobius niger. The sequence goes on from JAHWFP010030900.1 coordinate 29,505, forward strand.
GAGGGAAGGTAGGAAGGGTTTTTTGAGCATACTGGCATGAAGATCCTTCCTGAGAGCATTGGCCCTAATCGTGGTCTTTCGTCTTGTAAACAGGTGCCGTTTTTTGATGCACATTTCAAAGCGCATTGTTAAAATGCGCTTTCTTGTAGCCATGTAAACGTTCATAGTAAACATTCATAGTTCATTCAGGAGGAAACACCAATCCATGCAAGGTCATCAGCCGTCTCATTACCGACCACTCCCGAGTGACCAGGTACCCACAATATGGAAATCATCGAGCCGCTCTGTGTAGCCCCGAATAACTTCCAGTCGATTTCAAAGGCTGAGGGATGGCTGATTGTCCAAGAGCTAAGCGCTTGTTTCACCACACCGGTTCCCGCGGCAGAGTCTGAGAGTAAAGTGAAATTCTGTACTCAGAGGTCCAACGCAACATCAAGCGCAATCGACAAAGCAACCAGTTCCCCGACAAACGTGGAAGGAGACCCGGAAGTTAGTAGCTTCTGGCATTTTGAGGTTAGGAACAGAGATCTCAACTCCGCCCACCCAGTAATCTGGCAGAAACGACGCATCACATAAGTTACTTATATCATGATTAGACTTGCAAGCGTCTGGTTTTCATTTAACTTTGAATTGTTAGTCAGTACGATTAATTTGGCCTAATAGGATTAACTTTGGCGGCCTTTCCCTGGTTGAATGATATCACTACCGTCAAAGGCCTTCAACGTCCCTTTTTGAAAACTTGATGGGTTCTTTTATACCAATTTTAGTTTTGGGTGGATTAGTTTAAGACGGGAAGGAGGTATATCTAATACAAGGCAGGTATAACTTAAGTGCTAATGATGATATTCATCACCATCGTATGTGGTTTATGTCATAGAGAAATTTAAATTACTTTTCCATAAGAAATTTTTATTTTGCGCAAAGAAGAAAAAGCTCTTTGCAATTTTAATCAGGCCACACGATGTGAAACACGCCATTCGGTCCCGTGTTACGGCTTATCATGTTAGACGTTTGTGCAAAAAAGCATCGAAAGAAATTACACTCGCGTGAGGAAATCATCATCCAGTTGGTTTCTTTTTAAAACAATTTCAGCTTCATTGCGTATATTTACGCTAACCAATGAGTAGCGACTAAAGGCGAATGCGAATAATCGTCATGAGTAAATTCGTGCAAATCTTGGAAAAACTTGTCGATTTTAGGAAACGTCGGGGAAGTTTTGTGAATCTTTGTAAACTTCGTGAGCCATCGTGAAACTTCGGAAATCATCAAAGTTCCTGCAAATCTTGGATTAATTGTCAGTTTTAGGGAATATCGGAGATGTTTTGTGATTCTGTGTAATCTTCGTGAGTCATCGTGGAACTTTGAAAATTATCATAAGTCCCTACAAATATTGGAAGAACTTGTCAGTTTTAGGGAACGTCGGTGAAGTTTTGTGAATCTTTGCAATCTTCGTGAGTGATCCCTGCAAATCTTGGCATAACTTGTTAGTTTTGCAGAACGCTGAGGAAGTTTTGTGAATTTTTGTAATCGTTCGTGAGTCATCTTGTAACTTTTCCCTGTAAATCTTGAATTCACTTGCAGATTTTTGGAATCATCTTAGAAGTTTTGCGATTCTTTGTAATTTTTGTGAGTCGTGGTGGAGCTTCGAAAATTATCATAAATCCCTGTAAATCTTGCAACAGCTTGTAGCTTTTAGGGAATATTAGAGAAGTTTTGTGATTCTTTGTAATTTTTTGAGTCGTGGTAGAGCTTCGAAAATCACCATAAATCCCTACAAATCTTGTAATAGCTTGTAGATTTTAATGAATATTAGAGAAGTTTTGTGATTTTTTTGTAATCTTCGTGAGTCATCGTGGAACTTCGAAAATCATCATGAATCCCTGCAAATCTTGGGATAACTTGTCAGTGTTGGGGAACGTCCGAGAAGTTTGTGAATCTTTCAAATCTTCACCAAACATCGTGGAACCTGGAATCTTTTCGAGGCCTCTTCGAGAGGTCGTCGAATTTTCGTAAATTGTGTTATCACAGCGTGTCATGGATATTCGGAAATCCTCACAAATCACAGAAAATCCCCGAGTGCAAGTCAGGGTTTGGGAACCTTTAAGAATCTTTGGTAATCTTCATAAGTATTCGTATATTTTTTAAATAATTTGAGATTTCTGGTGTATCTTTGATACTCTGAAATGCCTCAACGTCAATGTCAGATTTACTTCGCAGAAACGTTTATATTGTCATCGTATCACTGGTGGAATTTCCTAAAAATAATGAAATAATTAATGCTCTTTTTGTGCACCGTTACGCATGACGTATCACGAAGCGGAGTAAGGCGGTAGTAGGGAAAAAAGAATACGTTTATGAAGTATTGTCTTTTCTTCCCTTTTGTATTTTAAAAGGCTTAGACGACATCAGCCGACACGAACGGTGACTGACTACCAATTAAAACAAGACGGTATTGTGTAAAACCGTTCAAGGTCTCCAATAATAATTATTTCTCTGCAATGTTTCGTCACGAAAGTTAGTCGTATAAAAAAAGTCTTGTCCAGAACATCAATGCAAAATGACTCTTCACTAAGACAAGGAATTCACCACTTGAATTAAGATTATCGTAAATTTAAATGAAATTGATGATGATGAAGTATTATTATAAAGTGTGACGGTTTCCTATTTTACGTGGTAAAAAAATGTCAAAAACCACGCCTCCATTTAAGATTGCACCACATACAAAAGAAATGGGATGCAATTAACAATCTGTGATGACAGGAATACTAGTTTAAGGAAAACTATTTCTTTTATTTCGTGTCTACGTTTTTTGTTATGTTTAATTGTTTTTATTAATTTTTTAATTAGTGGAAAGCCCGAACCAAGTTCTGGTAACAAACGTCTGGAGAACTGCGCGCGACATTAAAACACAGCACTACAAAATGGGAAATTAGGGGCAAATTCATTCTCCTCCTAAACCAAGAATCCTCCAAAATGTTCTTAATTGACCTGGTAGCAACTGTGTATAACAGGCATGTTACTTTGTAAATAATTCTCTGAAAATACTGCATCTACATTTTCAACTAATTTCCCTTGCTGTTTTCTTGTGATTGTTTTCTTGTTGTTGTGCTTGTGTGTTTTCTGTGTGTAGTGGTTGGAGGGGTTGATGAACAGTTTGGGTCCGATCTCCCTGAATAAACTGACCAACTAAATTAACTGGCCCGCAACAACGATCGCGTATCCAGTGATTGTCACTCGCTTACTTCATTTCTTACTTTTTTCGTTGTCTATTTTTGGGGTGGTCGAACCCAAACTGGATTATCTGCCCCACGGCGATGAGAGGGACAATTTAGCTGGTAAAATCCAATCAGAAAACCAACTTTGAAACAATCAACTCTGCTACAAAAAGCCGCATGCATCTATGAAATAAATAAGTCTTTCTACCTTATTGTAGTCATGATTGTTTTCCGCTTTGGAAGGCAGCATTGTTTGAAGTCCGTTGTCACCATCTTTTGTGGCAACTATTATGCTTTTGCATTGTTATGTTGGTTATGCTCCTAGAGCAGATAATCCAGTTTGGGTTCGTGCTCAATAAAAAACAAAACAAGGGCATCTCCTGATGCTAGTTTCCTCCCCTAGCAAATTATGATATTAGATGAGGACTTTCTAGAAAAAAAATTGCGTGTGGAGAGAACTACTACGAGGATTTCACTCCACAAATTGTTGGCTTGCAGGGAATCACTTTGATTCGAAAAGTAACGAAATAAAGCACCTTGTTTCTTCCACGATGACTCTCTTCCAAGATGACAGTAGTTGTGGCTACTAATGATTGAGCATTTGCTACTTTCGAAACTGACCCATGGTCATCTACAGTACCGGCCGGATCTTGGATGACTAATAGCGTGTACGACTCGATTCATCAATAAGGCCGACGAAAACGCTGCGGATTCGGTTATTGAATTCAGGGCTCAAATACAGGACCGACCGGATCTTGGATGAAAACAGCATAAACGACTGGGTTGGACAATATGGCCGTCGAAAACGCCACTGATGCGATTGATTTGTTCTGTTGCCACTTTCTGTGAATCAAGGGCGACACTGACAGTACAAAAATGCCAACGTTCCTTCCCTTGCAACACTTTCTGGGTACACCAACGTGTCTCTTTTTTTTTCCAAGTGCAGAGAAATAGCTTAAAGGGACATAAATCCCTGTTGGCTTTCCTGTATGACTCAGTTTTACGACATTAGTTTAAGCGTATGTAAATGTTGCCAACACAGTCATTTTCTTGTTTTTTTCCTTCGTGCGACGTGATTTTGCGACATTAACTCTAATCTGTGTAAATGTTGCAAACTCTATTCTCAGCGGGTCGTACGACATACCGGAAGGATTTATGTCCTTTTAACTGTGGCTGAGTGATAACTTTAAAAACTATTTAAAAATACATATATAGATAATACAATTTTTTTACGCAAGTCTACGCAAAAATTAAAATTATTATTTTAAAAACCGCCACTAGTTGCCAGTACATGTCGTGACTTTCCGTTCAAAGATGCGATTAGCTTGGCCATTTCACGAATAGACCTCGAAGAAATGCGCCAGTCGTGGTGGCCATTTTGTCTATCCCCCCGCCCCCTCCCTAATATTGTTGTAGGTCGGGCCCGATAGCTCATGGTAAATTTGTTCTTTTTGTCGCTTACTGTTGACTGAGCGCGGTATAGTTACAGTTAAAAAGAACGTCACTTGAGATGCTGCCACTCTTTACCTTGAAGAACTTACTGGACACGCGAACATGTGGATATTTACTGAAGAGAGATGTACGCCATTTTTCTCGATCCTCCACATCAAGAACGGCTCCAAATATTCTATTTACTTACCATTAGTCAGTCGCATGCGAAAAAATCGTTTTAAAATGTGGCGTCTACGAGATTTCCTGTTGAATATTGGGAACTAATTTACTAGCATCCTGCGATTATATGATCCTTTGCGCACTTACAGTAACCGCGACGTTTCATCTGTGTGTGTGCGCATGCACTAATTTTTAATCGTTTGCTAATAATTACCGTGAAACACAAAACTAAAAGACTAATGCGGTAAAAATTAAAATTATTTATGCCAATAGAGCACCAAAGAAAAATTATAAGATACTAGCCAAAAAAAGTATAGAGCATGACGTTAAAATACGAAAATGTTTCCGATTTGCGACGACACAATTTTTGTGTTCATGATGTTTCGACTACTACGCCCAAGGCCAACTGAGATAGTAAGCTGCATTGGAGTTGACGTTATATTACTACGCCAAGTCTCGCGAAACGGTGCCATGGTAACATGTGTGGATGGCGATCTGCGCGTGGCTGTTATAAGGCAGGTGGAATATAGCTTTAATATCTTAAGTGGAAAAGGTATACGGAAATTTATTTATTTGTACGTGTGGCTACTTAATGGGTGAATACTGGGATTAAGTTAATGATTGACTAATGATGCTAAGGGCTTCCCTTTTGAAACAGAGTGCTGGCCAAAGCCGCAATGCTCACCCCTCCAACGCAAACCAACCAAAATAACCACAACCCACTCCCCCTAATCGTTACCCCTCCTATTCCACCATCCCAAGAGCACCCTCTTTCCCCCTCCCACTCCTCTCCCCTCATCCCTCCCCCCAAGGAGCCATCTTACAGCCCCCCCCCCCCCAATTCATCTCGACCTCTGAGGTCCTCCAAACCCCAGCACTCAATCAACACATGCTCCAGCGTCTCTTCTACCTCCCCGCATACCCCACAGGTCGTATCCCCATCTTCCCTACCAGCCCTCCACGCCAAATCCCTGGTATCCAGTGAGCCCACCCTCGCCCTAGAGAACAGGACACTCCCCCAATCCCCCAGATACCTTTTCTCCTCACGATACTCGTCGTCGTCAACTTCTTTCCCATATCACGAGTCCATCGCTCCACCTCCACATCTTTAATCCCCTTCCTCCAGCCCCTTCTACCACCCGAACAAACTTCCCGGTAAGACTTTTGTCATTTGCCACTATTTGGCAGTAGATGCCGCGACTCACCAATAAAAAAAAATTCACCGATGCGACTTGCTTGGTCAACTGCCAAACAGAACTCGAAGAATTGAACTCGTGGTGGCTATTTTCTCGACCCCCCCCCCTCATATTGTTACAAGTTGGGCCGGATATTTCACTGTCCGTGGCTCACCTAACAGTTCGTAAGCCGATTACACCAAACCCGACCGCTTCCGCCGGAAGTGACGTCACGCGTCAATAGTAGTTTGAGAACAAAATTGGCTGATAAAAGAAAAGAAAGAGGGGTCGTTAGCATTTGGGGAGGGGGCGATTTGAGTCACAGGATGCGCAGATTGACTGAGCAAAGCGAAGGAAAATCAGTGTTTGTTAGCCAGTATGCTCAAAAAAACTTGATTGAAGAAACTTAATTCGATGAAAAATGGGCATACACATGAGCGACCAAACCGTACCAGTGTTGCAAACGGAGCACCCAACGCCAGCCATGTGTAGCAAGGACTTCCTCCTGATAATTATTAATTCATACGTAACTGTCGTGCAAACTTTTCCAAAGAAACTAATTCTTCTGGAGGCAGTAGCAAAGATAAAGTTAACGAGGCGTGGCATCTTACATCTTCCAAACCTACGTGGGGCCCTAGCGATAGCTGCAGCTACTAATGCCTCTGTTACTTTGTGAGAAATGAGCGTTTCCTAAACTCACTGGAAAGCTCGGCGCAGTCACCACACCTCACCAAACTAGTTCCAAAATGTACGGTGGATTTTTGTAATGCCACACCTTGACGTCACCGGTGTAGCATGGGCCCATGGTCAGTAGTAACTGTAGTACAGTCATGATTGGACTCACCGACTCCTAAGGGCGCTATCCACTGACTATCCACTTTGGTATCCACTTACTAAAGATGATGGACCTGCAGTCAGTCTTCCCTTGGATTATTTACTTATTTAAAAATGGAGGAGATTGTCCTTACATTGACATTTTTTTTTGACGAGGCAAGAAATCTACCGGGAGGCATGGAATTGCTATCCTGGTGTGACAAATGCCATTACCTGTCATCCTGTATGATAAGACCAGTGATGAAGAACATGTCAATGAAGCCAGGCGGGAGTTGTTTTACCAGAAGAGTTACTAGGAGAATGGAGTAACTTCCCCCCCCCCCCCAACCAGGGACGCACTGCTGCAGCACTCAAAGCGGGTTGCATATCATGCAGGAGTATGGTCCACCAGTGAGTGCAGTCAGAGCACGCTCCAAACCCAAAAGGCTGGAGCTGGACTCTGAATAGACACAGTGAGTCTTAGATTCCCGTATGTTACCGGGAATCTCCCGTATGTTACCGGGAATGTCATCGCATGTTATCTGTTACTTCAAACGCATGTCGTGAGTTGGTGAAATGTAAGAACCAAAACGGATGTATGAATGAAGAGTGTGCATGCAGAAAGGCAGGTTGGAGTTGCACCGAACTCTGCGGATGCCACTGTTTGGACACAACTTAATGTTACATTATTAGGCAAAATCTCGTGTCAAAACGACGACAAGAACCCCCGAAGCAGCAGCAAAACGACGACAAGACCCCCCCACCCCCACTCCGCCACCACCAAGCAGCAACCCCTACAATGAAAACGGGCGAGCGTGTTAATTCTTTGGCCAGAAGTTGAAACTCTACCAGTGACTGTGTAACATCTACAAGTACGATATGCACATGTTTTGGCACTCATGGAGCAAGCCGAGAAACGTGGCGTCATAATTCAGTTTCCTGTAAACATAATGTGGAACTGTGACACAATGGTTTTGGTCGAGAATGACTGAAACAACGCTGGATGCATTTTGCTGTCCCAATCACCCTCTCCCCTATCATTCTCTTACGTGAGTATGGCTAACCAGACTTGGTTGGTCCTACATGCCGTTTTGGGCTCATGTCCTACTGCTTGTTTCAGGTTTCCAAATATGTCTTTAGCCCGTTTGTCCAGTGAGGAGATCCTCCTGACCAGCACGTCCACTCCATCCACCGTCGTGTATGTGGGGAAACTGATCTCGATGGCACATAAACCTGCGCTATTATAGGCGGGAGGTTTTTGTGCCATAGAGTAAGTTTACCACGCGTTGCCGTGCCAACAACCACAACCGGTTACTATTGCACTTTTACCACGTTGTCTTGCCACCCAACCTAGTAACGACCTGACCTGGGTTATCTGGTAGGCTAGGCCGTTACACCCCCTTTCCATCGAGTTAGGCCAAAACGTTATATACAATAAACCTTATTTACAACTCTATTCTATTTTATGTACAATATTTACAAAACGTTTCGAAATCCTAAGAAATATGTACAAGTTAACCATCCCCAAGGAAATTTTGCCGGAAAACCAAGTCCAGTTTTCCGATATCCCTGAGGGTGGCCAATTTGAGGGGGAAATGATTTTTTTAGGGGACCTATTTTATTAAAAAAGCACAGAAACATACACTTCCCTTCACCACGTCCTTGTTAACAATATAGATATATCATCCAGAAATATTTCCAGGAATTTAAGCAAACAGACAATGCATAACGATGAAGCCACTTTTTAAAATGAAACAACAATTATCAGGTATATGCTGAACACACCAATGTCATAAAACTTTGTGTACCTGGCAAAGGCCAAAAAAGAAGTCTTAAAGCCTACCGGTTTCGAATCAGCGTTATCGATGCACATAATTGTTTTGGTTTCACAGGATTAAATCGGCCAGTCCCTCCCACCATGCTGTTTCTGCATCGCATACTACTTCCTCCTTCTTGCTGGGTTCCTGAAGTCCTGGCACCATTGTTGCCGCACCGAACACTTGAGTTTTCAGAGTGGTTGTTCATTTGCACAGGTAATGTTTTACAAAAACTCACACTGACCTCCATGTCATCAACACAAAAGTCCGATACTATATGGCATGGTGGTGGTGACCATGTGGCGATGTTTGAAGTGTCTTCCTTGATTTGCACAACCAGATTATTCGTCATGGATACATTCTCGAATGGATATGAGCTTGCCGAAGTCACAGTGAAAATCCCGGTCACACTTCCAAGCACTGCTTCGAATGTTGGCTTCCAAGAGGTAACACGCATTACCCCCAACTCCTCCTCCCATGCTGTCGTAGGTTTAGTTTTCGGCACCACCTTCGGAAAATTAGACATGGAGAATTTAGACTTATGGCGACTTTGTCTTTGTAGCTGTTGTTGTTGTTCTCGTTCCGTCCGAGTGGCGCATAACGATCCCCCGTCTTGGTGGCTCGTTTAGCATTACACCATCCACGGGTGGGCGATGTGCACATCGTAATGCCATTACCTCATTATAAAGTCTCTTGGTTTCCGCCTTTGAGGTCGTTCATATTTCCTCCGCCATCTGAAGATCTGATGCTTATTTGGTCTTGTTTGAACCAGAGCTTGTGCCTTCAGAAGTTCCCTCGCTTTGCTCGCTTGTTGCCACTTCTTCCGGCGAGCCACCTTGTATTTAACAGATTTTTGCTCCGAGGTTAGTCCCGAGGGTGGGCGACCGCCCTTGTTGGTAGAACGTCGTCCCCCCTCTCTTAACCTCCATTGATAGCGAGTCATCGTCTTCCAGGTTTTGACAACGTTGTAATGTAAGAAGTCACGTGGAATGGTAATTTAACCTTTCCCCTTTCTCTTATATACGGTTGACCGCAGGTTAATTCGCCTTGGTTCCCGTGTCATTGGTTGCCAAAACAAAGGTCCCTCTTGTTTCTATCTTCAGGCCATTGCTACGGGCCCCTGTTTCCTGGTCCTACTGTCTTGAGTACGAAAGTGGGTCATCCAGTCATATGCAGTTATCCAACATGGTTAATTTAACGCAATAACCTTTTTGAGTGTCATCAAATGTCAGTGATGGTTTACACCCCTGCTGGTGTAAACCTTAATCCACATCACAAGGTAAAACACGAAGATGGAACAAAATATGAAACATCAAATCCGGGAGGAGAGAAAAAAAATCCACCGAGTTCTCCATCATCAGAACGCCGTCTTCCTTCCAGGCGTAACTCGAGGCCATGCACAACAGGATAAAACACGCTTTGGAGGATGAGACCCCACTGTACCTCTCTGCCTCACCCTGGGTGCTGTCCTCTCATCCCGAATAGAGTTCTTCCATCGCTCCTCAGAATCCAAACCCAGGCCCTCACTTCCCTCCACTTGGATGTGTTGACTCGCCATGTGTCACCAGCATGAAAACACGACGTCATTCCTCACTGCTGTGGTTGATGATGGTTGCGGACTCTGCCGATTCCCGGGAAAATCCGTGTGGATAAAACACGCTTTAGACGATAAGTTCCCGTTGTAACTGTCTGCCTCACCCACGCCTCCTTCCTCGGTGTTGGGCATCGTCCCCCCCCTCCTCTCTCTTTTGCAAGGCGGTACGGTCACATTCCCATTGTGGTGGTGGTGGTGAATCGTCCTCTTCCGTCCGCCTGTCGATGTGGTTTCAAAAAAAAAAACTGTCTCCAATTTTCTCCTTTGTCGCTCCTTCCACGTGAAATGTGAACATCGTCATAATGTGGTAAGTCCAAGTCAAACTGTAGCAACAGGAATCGTCCGATTTCGTCCTTTCGCCGTTCCCAAGACATTCGGGTGAAGTCTTATCTCCATAGTCAACGTTTGACAGTTGACTGATATAAAAAACAAATTCTTCCATGCTTCTATGCCATGATCTGCCCATATTTACAGATCCTACATTTATATTTCCTAGAATTTCCTATGCCAGATCATCACATTTCATCCTGGTGTGAACACTACGAGTCGTCCACGAAACAACTAAGGTTTGCCAACGCGACGTGCAACCAAAGCCGTAATCCCCTCCAACAACGGATCGTTGGTGGCCCAATTGTCCCAAACAGGCAATCTAGCACAGGATACTCATCCTACTCATGGGCCGTCCGAAAACTTCTCGCAAAGCAAAGTTTTGGTGTGAACAGTCCGCCTCTTCTCTACCCTGAACGAAGCTCCAAAATCTCCCGTCCTTTCTTTAAACCAACAGCATACCACAAGCACGAAGCTGCCGTTTTGCCATACAATAAAGAAAGTCAGCTTGCGTGCCGAGGATTGCTGGCAACAGCAGTAGTTTGGACTTCAAACAATGATGTCTGCCTGCTGGCCGGCGAGTTGACAATGATGTAGGGTTGAACGTGATGGTTCCTACATTCCGGTCGACTTGAATTCAAATCTTTCGTCTCTCAAGCAGTGGTGTACGCCTCTTTCAATGTCTTCATCCATGTCCCCTCACGTCCTCCATCCTCTTCACACAACTGAAGTTGAGATTCCTCCTTGACGTCTCCAATGCTGCACCTCAGGTTCACCATGGATTATTGCGTGGGTTGTCCATCCTCGAGTATGTGACGTCCCTTCTTGGTCAGCCACTCCCCAACTCCCTTCCTCTGGATTTCAAACACCCAGCCAGGCCAACGCTAGCACTACTGGTTGTTAAAATATCTACCCCGTGTTGCCCCCTGCGTGGACTAAAAATGACAATGATCCTTGTTTCCAACGCCCAGCTCCTCCATGGTCCAGCCGCTTCACTGTCAACTTCCAACCGAAGCTGCGGATGTTGCTTCCCAGCCTGGTCCATGCATCTTCCCAGCAGCTCTCTGCCTGCTATTGATCCACAGAGAATCAACTAAATAAACAACGTGCCCCCATGTTGACTGGTGGACAACAGCCAAGGAAAGCGCCCGATATCCCACACCGATCGAAAACTGGGAAACAACCATGGGCGAAACAAAACCCCGGGCAAAACCGGGCACAACAGCTAGTAGTCTGTAGAACTAACTATGGGAAAATGAGTCTGTCGTACACTGCTCCCAGTGTGTGGAATGACTTTGTATTGACGAGAGTTCAGTGGTAGTTGATGGTAAAGATGTTATGGCTTAGCTAACAAAAATGACGCTGGTTACTTGGTTCCATTGGGTTTATTGCGGTGGCGGTTGCAATATTACGCTCGACCGACTTACACGCGAAATAACCCTTGCGGTACACAGGCTGTTTGCCGGACTTTAAAGATTAGGGAAAAAGCAGGAAAGTATTGGTGGTAAATAATAGACGGACTTACATAATGTTGCAGAATAATTTTGGTATGAGGATCGAAATATTGGGTAGACAAAAAGGCGAATAAATTATGAATCACTCTTAGGTGTTACAGTTAGGAGGCAAACAAAGCATGACATGGCAAAACAAAGCATGACACCATGACTACAATGTACGTCATGGCATGCATGCGCACATTGGCCTATAATAATAGCTTCTGGACTAGAATCGAACTTCTTGGGAGCTCGAACTTCTTGGCGGGGCAGAGTTAAAACCAAAAACTAAAATTGTGTCCAACAACTACAAAATGTACAAACATGTACAAAAATTACAGTACCAAAGGGCAAGGTATGAGTTTTATAGCCTGCTTCGGCTAACACCGGGCATCGTATCGTACACCCAAGCAGCTAATGGAAAAATAAAATCGTTGGTCAATTGTACAACTGAATCGCGATATCAATGTCTTGCATAACCACTACTTTCGCGACTGTTAATCGGGAGGAAATAGGCGCCGTGTCAACCATGAAAAGACGCTGGTGAGAACGAAGAGGGGCCTCCGTGGCCAACCAACATGCAACTTATGGTCAGATTCAATTTAAACGTCACACGCATTAGACTGGAGGCGGACTAGGAATGACGTAAACTGAGAGATACAGAACCCTGGCGAGGTGCTGCAGCATAACTTTGAGACGTAGCCCATCCTAGTTGCACCAGTGTCATGTCTAATTTCGGTCAACAGGGTCCTCTAAAACTTCTTATTCCAAAACTTTGGCAGGCTTAGTAGATTCCCTAAAAAGTTTATGTTGACACGTATTAAGCGTTGTATCATTTGGAGCCTCATTCAACATGCGTTTTAGATCCCTAGCAGTGCGGGGAGGGGGGGGGGGGGCAGACAAGGAGAACACTAAATTGTTATTAAAGATTAAGCGTGGACCGATCTCGGTTATGGTACTGGCCCTTTTCCCTTGAGGCAAACACAAAAAAAAAAAAAAAAAATCAATTGCACGTCCAAGGAGGCACTTTCCTTCAAATTTCATTTACAACCACTAAGCAAACCATAACTAGCACGTAACCAAGTCAAAGGTGATTAAGTGAGTCAAAATCCTTGGTATTAAACAACCATACCAGGGCTGGCGTCCGCCGGGTCTAACCACAAACGTCCGGCGCAGCAGCATAGGGTTGTAGCAGCTCAAACGCCAGTAACGGCTGCCGATGCAACTTACCAAAGTCAATTTCTAGTAATTTAAACTGTCGAATGTTTTAAAGTTTCGTAAGAAAGTTTTTCATGAGTTCATACAAATCAAGTGTGTAATATCTTAAGGTGTTTTATTATTATTATTACTATTTTTTGTCCAGTTTTCTTTTTGCTCATTTTGGTGGGGGGGGGGGGGGGGCCCACGGGGACACCTTGGTTCCCACTACCTATTTGGGTTATTTAAATAAAACGTGGTATCTTGCAATAATAAAACGTCTTCAAGAATCGTTTCGTTAGCGATTCCCTATCTAGTCGTCTTTCAGAGATCAGTAATTAAGACAAAGTGATGTAAAAATGATGACAGCTCGGTCGATTTTTATGCTTTTAAAAATGTCGTAAGTTCCGACACTTAAAATTCAAACATCTCATCCGTAAAGGTTTAAGTGATATGAAGCAGTAACGTGTTTACGGCACCGCCATTCAAAAAACCATAACCTGGAATTTATTACAATAAATAAGTGCTCGCGTGTTTGGGTTTATGTTTTCATCATTCGCATTGTTATTTTTCTCTCCATCTATAGTGGGAGTCGGTTTAAGTTCGGCTCTCTTACGTCAAAACAACATCAACCAATGAATAAATCAATAAAATCTAATAGAACGCAATAGTGACGCCAAGATTTTAATTGCGGCCTAAAAAAATGGTACGACCAAGACAGGGTTCCCGCCAAAATACTGGTACAAATTTCCCTGAGGTTTCCAGGTTTTCCATAGTAGTGAAGGTCAATTTCCAGGCTATTTACCGTAATTTCAGAAGGGAATAGTTTTTAACATATTTTACCATTTTTACTTGTTGCTTGAGTTTACACAGTGCAAAAAAAGTATAGCCAGATATAATGAACTTTTAGATGTCAAAATAAAACATGCCATTTTTTAACTCACTGTGTTTGATGTCGACAGTCCTAGTCAGAGGTGGGCAACATTTTAAGCCTGCGGGCCAAACCTCTAAAAAATTAATGGTAATGCGGGTCAAGCCCTTAAATGGCTGTAAAACAGATATTATGGAAGTTTTTTTTTAAATTAACAGTCAAGTATATGCACCCCAAACATATACATGACTTTTGTAGTCATCTAATTCGTTCATGAACGAAGAATTTAATTTATATATACGAAGTTTTGTTTGAGACTCACCTGAATGTGACATTTTTTAAAGCCTGGTTGGCACAAACCGGCCGATTGCGAGTTTTTTTAGATTGTGGCGGGCCGGATTTAGGGAGTTGGAGGGTCACATGTGGCCCGCGGGCCGGTGGTTGCCCAAGCCTGTCTTAGATGATAAGTTTGGATGCGACGGTTCTTATTTGTTACAACGTTTTGAAGCTCTGAATATTAGCCTCCAAGTCCAGTTTTTTTCCTGGGTTTTCCAG
>JAHWFP010030902.1:0-33680 GCA_023313725.1 Lithobius niger
AGACAGCTGAATGAATGCAGTCATTCTTGAATAAACTAATTTATTATGCGTCTCGCTTGGCCGAATGATTGTCATGTTTAAAACACAACCAACCATTCACTTAATCTAATACACAAGAGTAAACCTCTCAGCAGCCCCTCTAACCTGTTGATCCTATTGGTGAGCTCAACTTTGTAGGAGAATATGTTTTACCTTGGTTTGAGAGAACAATCCACAACCATTCTCTCCGCTGGTCTGGAGATGGGTAAGTCACTGTGCGACTCGTGTATCCTTGTCGCAATTACGCACACACGAACGGAGCTCCCAGGTTGAAAAGATGACAAAGGATTTTCACCCTAAAGCAAGCAAAATGATACCTTTACAGATGCAAAAACACAATTAATGTGAGCAAGCTACACCATTATTTTTTTAACGTTCATACATACATCTTTAATATCATCAACCAAATCAGTGATGAACGCGCGACCAGCAATGTCTCTGGGTAATACTAGATTCACATAATTTGTCGCAACAGATTTAACCCTGTATATAAAAAAAAGGAAAATGGAATAAGTATAGTGATTCACCTATACTTAATACAAGTAACATTACATGCCGTCTCAAGGAACCCCTTTAGAAATTTGTGACTTGCACCAACATACGTGGCCGTATATATGTTTCCAACTTCCACAGGAGCGCCGTCTTCGGATGGCAAACTCTTTCGTCTGCTTTTAAATTTGTTGTTCTGTGGTGTTATCTCCTTTGGTTGTTCATGGGCACTTAAAACAGCAATCGCTCTATCAGAATCAACACTAAAAAACGGAAAACAAATGTGTGACTGAAAAATTCAAGATCAAGAACAAACACAAAGTAGGGGCTAAGCTCAACACATTATACATTCACATATATACGTATATATAATTATTTGTTATTTTCTTCAAAATGTTTTTTTTTATGAAGCCATGCATTACATAAAGCAAGAAAACTGATCGTACAATAGAAATAAAGTAGTCAAACATTTTCTACCAGCAAATGTTAAGGGAAGTATGGGTGTAAAAGTCCCCCCCCCCCCACCTCATCCCCACCAGAAAAATATTTACTTATGCCACAGGTTACATACATACATACAGCTAGGAAAAAAATTAACTGAAATATTGCCTTTCTCTAACCATCTGCTTGCAAAATCCATCGCATCCCTTACCTTTTGATTTCAACTTTATAAGACTCTCCAATCGTGTACAGATCTTTATTGCCAACCAAATCATTAAGATGCTGAAATACAGAGAATACAAATACGTCATGGTGATGGATTTTGCACAGTGTTTCTTACTAGTTGAAAAAAAAAAGTTGACAAACATCTAGAAAAAATCAAGTATATCGAATTAAAGTCTATGCTCGCGAACTGCTCAGTTAGCTATAGTGGCCTTACAACCAATGCATAATAACAGGCCAATCAAAGCCACCAATCAGGTATTCAACGTTATGTATTGTCGAAAGGTGTACCGACCACCAATTTTTCAACCGAACCGAACAAACCATAAATGAGCCCAACACTGAACACTTTCAAACAGAACAAAAGTATCAAACCAATCAACCTTTAAAATAAAATTTAAAATACAGTTCACAAGATTAATAAATTTATCTAAGCACAAGTTTCTTGACAAATGCTGGTATGTTCACATGGAGTTGTTTGTGAAGTTTCCTTCTTAACTTCTGAACAATTAGAGCTTGGAACGCGTGTGGACCATCAGAAAGCTACCAAAAAAATATCTTTGAAATGGTGTATTCAAATATGAGAATCCTTCAAATAGAAGTGGAAATACGTTCGGTATTTTTCTTTTGAAAGGCAGAACACCAAACTGAATCGAACACCTTCTGTTCAGCCACGTTCGATTCGGTTCAGTTTGTTTGATTTGGTATGGCCTTAGTGTGGTTGGAAATAAAAACCACAGAAAATACAGAAAAAAAAAACCCCAGAAAACCAACAAAACTTAAAGTACGGCACAATGTTCCAAATTCTTAGTAACGTATATGGTTAAAACTCGAATCTGAACAGTTAACACAAAAAAGGAAGGCTCCCATCCCACTCTTGCTATTGCTGTTTTTCTTGCCGTTGTTCACACATTGCAGTTAGGCCACTTAAAAAAAGAAAGTTGGTTTTCGGGCATTTTTCTCATGAAATCCGTGCGGGCGGGCGGAATTTAATTTTAATTTTTTTTTATTTTAGACCCTATTTTTCCGTACATTTTGGGGAATTATTTTTTATTTTGGGTAAAATAAAGAGCATTGCCTCGTAATTCTGCTTACCACGTGTCCATAAACTTATTTAATGACAAAAATGATAATTTTAAATTGTCATTTCCCACTAAGGACCACTTTTGATCTAACTGCTATTTTTGAAGCGTCGTTTCTTTTTATTTCCCATAAAAAAATTGGTGCGAGAGGGCTCGAGAACCAACTTTTTTTCCTTTGTTTTTTTCTAATGTTCCGAATTCATTTGCTACTTGCTATATTGTACCAAAGACATACGGCCAAAGCAAAATAAAAAAATAATAAACATAATTAAAATTGTGAATTTTACTGTAAATGTTATGACAAAACAAAACACCTGTGATGACTTAAAACCTCGCTATAATTTCCAATTTTCCAAATTTGTAAAAGTTAACATGTTAAAAGTCAATTTGAACTCTCAAACCTACCACGGCAACTGCGAAGGACAACCAAATGTCTGGCAATGATAAAGCTTGCCAGTGAACCCTCCCAATTCCTAAGGAGTTAGACAACCGCTCAGACAACTCACTATCACCATGCATAAGGGTTGTCGACGTGCCCACCAGAGAAACATGAGCTTAATTAAACCTCTTCAATAAATATGAACCATCCCAAAACAATAGTTTCCTTACTTAGAAACACTTGTGTTGTGGAAAACAACTGTCAAATGACCCGTTTTCCTCCCGATACTGTGGCCACATTGCTTCAAAATCTAAGACTTGTACATACTACCTACGAACCAACCAATGTGGTATCACAAACAGCAGGGGCGTACGATACTATCGAATTTCGATACTAATACTGTCTTGGTATCGGTAGTGATAACAAAATTTACAATTGGGTATCAAATTTTTGGTAGTATCAATGGTACCGCAAAGTACCAAAAAGTATTCAAAAAGTATTAGTATTGACGCAGTGTCGTTAACGGCGACGAGATCTAAACAGTATTAGGCCTACCTTTAATCATTATGAAGTTGTGAAGACTTGAATATTCCGAGTTTTCCTTTAAGCATTTCATCGGCTACCACCTATTAATTTCCTTTAATTCTCGAAGTATCGATATCGAAAAGAGTAGTGGAATCGGAAAAAAGTATCCGCATCAAATAATAAAGTATGCTGTATTTCCTCGATTTCCTGTATTTCCTCGATTGGTGGATTGCCTACAGAACCTCAAATCCCGAAGTCATGAATTTGAATCCGATTTTCAACAAGAATATCTTGAGGAGAGTGAAAACAGCAACTAATGACTTATTTTGAAAAAAAAGAATGCTTCTACTTGATTTAACAAAAAGTCCTAAAGTGTTTTTAACATATGTGCACTTCAGTGAAGTTCTGTCTTTGTTAAATTCTATTTCATCTTTTGGTTCCTTTTTTTCCCCTTGTTAAATAATGCAACAACATGATGTCCTCCTTCTCACCACAAGAGGAGGAGGTAAAGTAGTATTAGTTCTTGCTCAGGTATTCCCTTTTTTTTTCTTTTAAGGTATTCCTTGTGGCACAAGCTGCTTGAAGTGCATTACACCTTTATTTGTGACACATCCTGTCCGGGGAAGTATTATTTTATTTATTTATTTACAATTAGTTCACTAGAGGCCACTCTGTGAAGCTGGCTGTTCAGCCTGGGAGACTGGAGTGCAGGAAGAGTTTCTTTACTGTAAGGGTAATCACTGTTTGGAACTCCTTAAGGGACGATAGGGTTCGGGCACGCTCTCCGGCACAGTTTAAAACCTTATTGGGCAGTGCTGACCTTTCTCGATTTCTCAAAAGACCGGAATTCTGTCCTCACAGTTCATTTGACTCATTGAAACGACTCGGACAAGTTTAAGTGGCATGCCCTTCTTGATCCAAACCACATTCGTGGTTAAACTAAACTATTATTATATTATTATTATTATTATTATTATTATTATAATTAGTTCACGGTTTCGGCAACAAATATTTCCATTTTGGCTTTTCATATGTTAGGCCTTTTCAAGGCATTCAAGGCTGTATGTGAACCCTACTCAAATTTCTCTTTTTTTTTGTTTATTTAGAACTAGTGACCCTTACTAGCTGCCATTTTTCGGTGCTGCAATCTACACAACTTTTTTTCACTAGCAATTTCAACTGCATCTTTGATGAAGGGGGACAAACACCTCTCAATAAAGCCAAAAATAAAATATGAGAATGTAAAAAAAATCCATTTTCTTGCTAGCTTTGCCTAATACTACAATAAATCTAAAAAATTCTCGTGAAAATAATTATAAGAACACATGTATCTTAGTGGTAAAAGACAGGAACCAGCCACTCCGGCTGGTACATTATCTTTCATCCACCACCCCTCATCACCACGTTTTAACTTCAAATTTCTCCAGTTCCAGAAGACGACAGCAACATGGAATTCAAAATACTGAGTTTATGGCTTTCTTTAATGTGTGGGTGTGTACCATTACTTTGTGTCGCATCACGACAAAAATCAAGAATACATCATCATTGCAAAATTTTCCTCCGCAAAATTAAGAACTGATTCGCAACACATTTCCTCACAAACGTCAGATGTAAAATGTCGTGGGGATCATAATTTACAACAAATAAGAGAAATTTGTAACTACGATAATTTACATTTCATTAATCAAGTCAGAAAATTTTACGAATATTATGACGAGTTGGAGCCCTGAAAGAGAAGAGTTTCACTTCTCAAATTTCAAACTGTTACGTGTTACGATTAAGACTTTTGTAATAATGTCTTACCTGTCGCGTCGGGACATAAACCATGTGGCCCCATGCGTTACCTTTCAACATCATCAGAATGAAGTCTTGCTTGATGAGCAAAGTCTCAGCATTCATCACTTGGCCAACAGACACCTGGAACAAAACAACAACTTATTGCAAAAAAAAAACATGGGTTTTGCAACTGAGGACAAGAACTACAGCCGTAACCATCCAGTACTTTTCCAACGCACAAATCTGCACACAAGCAGAAAAAGTGTCTACACTCAACAAACCTTTGTGGCTCTAGTCTTTTCTCTTTCCACGTACTTGATGCTTCTTGGCCTCAGATCAAGTTCAACACAATTTTCTACCAAGTCTACATTCAATACAAGAGCAACTACCACCGATCCTACATCACACTGGATGTCTGAAAAATAATACACATCAATTACTAATCTATTCCATGTTAAACATGTTATATAGATTTAACCCCCCATCCATGATTCCCAGAATACCAAGAATGGATCTGCAACAATAACCCATACAGCTTCTGCTTAACACCGGCCAGCTAGCAACTAAAGTGAGTTCAGTGGCAATCGTCCCAATCACAACCATTCGTTTCCCCTGAATCTGTTTCTGTACAGACCAAAAGTTTAAAAGAAATAAATGCAGAAATATTATACATCTGAAGCTCTAAATTGTACCATGTAATGCAGTGAAGCAATATGAAACAAACAACGAACAATACAGGGAAGAAGTCACGCCATTGGCAGTGTCAGTAAGGGAAAAAAAAAGAAACCTTCAGATTAATGTAGTTGCAACTGTAAGGTTACATGATTATCTCATAATAGACATGGAAATTATTGCTACAAAACTCCTAGATTCCATGTCAACATGAACATAAGCGCATTGTCAAGGCCAAAAATCAGTGAACTTGCCAATGGACTATACCCTGTCCGCTTTTAGAGAGACACCCACAATAAAAATGCGTGGCGAATAGATTGTTCGCTTGCTGCCTGAAATCCTAGTAGAAAGCATGCTTATCAGCACTGCTTCGAATATGCTGGCTTACCTGGAAACCAGTTTCCCTGAACTTCGCTGAATACGTCACACTTCAGCTGAAGCAGCTATAGGCTATAGCGTAGTTCTCCATCCTACCAGCACCAACTAAAAGCTTCATTTAGCACCGACTATGGTTGATCTGCATTATGTCACAACACACGACAACCAATACCCAACAAAAAACGAAAATTTTAACTAGTGAAAATTAGTTTTTACTTACCTAAAATACTTACCTTCAGTAATTATGCTAAAACCACCTTTTTACGCTATTTACTGCTCGCTTATGAACTAAAAACTCCATTTTTATGTTCTCCCTAAGCTTTTCTCCACTGCCGCCAGGCGGCGCTGCATGTCCTTACCGACGTCAGCGCCCCCACCAGTCCAACCGCATCACTTTTTCACGGGCACTCCGGTTCAGTGATTGCGGGGAGGCGGGCGGGTCCTTACTGAAGGTAAGTATTTTAGGTAAGTAAAAACTAATTTTCACTATTTAAAATTTTTGTTTCTTACTTCCTGCAAATACTTACCTTCAGTAATTATGCTGAATTTGTCAGACAGGAGGCGGGAATCACCACCCCAACCAGGAACCCCGGAGAACAAGCTTACTAAACCACACACACACTGCCACCAAAACACTAATAAAGAACCAAAAGGCGACCAACCCACCAGGACCAGGTATCCAGCGATGCCAAGCCCTCATAGAGAGGCCCATGGTCCCCAACCAACAGCCGGGTGAGTTAGCCCAACGCCTGGCAGTACCTCCACCTCATCCTTGAGAACCTAGCTCAGGAACACGGCACACAAGCCCAGAAAACCGGCTCGCTCCATTAGAATTGCCGTAATGGAGCACAGCCAGAATAACACACCGACACAAGGCACACCGACTCGGGCTTCACCCCCAGAAAGCCTGGCCAGCCACCACATGGCTTGCGCCACAGATCCGCCCGCCCCAGGCCACTCGGGACCCCCAAGGAAGTAAGCACAAACAGGGGCGGGTGGCGCAGGGAGCACGCTGCTACTGCTACGTCCAGCGGCGTCCCGCACCAAGAGAGTAAGAAATGTCCGCGTTATTCCAGCGAAATCCAAAGCCTACAATTACCGTATTGTTTCAAAGCAGGTCCAGAAGAAATACAGAAGTACAACTGTACATGTAATAGCGACATTTCGAAAGGTACAACACTTGACCACATGGCTTAAAACAAACACGGCGTAAACAACAAGACTGCAGCTTGCATCCCTTGCTGCCCACATCAACACCAGAACGCGAGTGAGCGGTCGCTCCGTCTGAAATCGGAAGGTATCTCCCCACTAGGCTAAAGTGCTTGATCAGCCAGATACAATTCTCAGGCATGCACAATGCATAACCACCGACCAGGCTTCCAAACACTCTTTCCTGAATCGGGGAAAGTACATTTCAGTTTCAGGCCTTTAACACTACCTTGACATATTAAACAACGGCATGAACACTGTAAACCCTCTGCTGGGAAGAACCATTCATAGTTAGGTTATGACAACCAACACACTCTCCCATCCGTCTCATGCAAACACAATGCTACAGAAGGTATAACATTACTTATGAGTCACAATTATAGAACGCCGCTGAACATAGCCTATTCAACCGCCCCGGATTCAGCCATTCCGACAACACGTCTGCACCATTTAGTGCAGACGGCATGTTATATAACCAGAAATATAGCTTTCGTAGCCAATCCCCCAAAAACATACATTTAATGGCAATGTGCTTTGACCTCAAGATTCTCACCTCATACCTAGTAAAGTGGATGGCAGAATAGGAGCCACAGTACAATGAAGGTGTTGTAGCCAACGGTGCCAATACCGAATGTGACATGCACTGTGTAGCCAGGCCAACACTCCTACAGCCGGAAACAGTGTAATGAATTCCGCCTCCATTGTACTGAGGCACACCATACCCTGCTGTCACAGCCCCAAAAAACAGGCACGCTACCCAAGAATACAATGTGCCCACCGAAACTACGCCGGTCGACTCTATCGGCTGCCCAAGATGCAGCAACACATGCATACGATTCAGATCACGTGACACTTGAAAGATCAATAGCATAATGTTCCGTACTGACAGTACATAAGTATCGCAGTATGGTCAACAATAAGCGAATATGAATGGACGTAAAGGCATAGGTATATTGGGACAATATTATAACACCCAAAAGAATATCAGGCCTTGTTCTAGAAGCTCCATACAACAACTTCCTACAAGTGACCTGTATGGGAAATGTACACCTGTCTCATCTTCGTCACACCTCGTTTGAACACCAGTACCTGCAGACATGAACTGGCACACGCACCGTACACGTTTCATCGACGTCATACCTCTCCGTGAGTTGTGCAAAGTAAGATTTGATGAATTACTGTCATGCCATCAAGTCTTAGGAAGGCAACACCTAATAGGTTTTTTTTTTTTATTTCGAAAGACGTGAGTTCGAATTTGGATTCAAGCAACGTTACTACATTTGCTCTAAGAGTTTCGTTTCTGGCTAACAAAAGCAAAACATCCACATAAAACTGCATCTAAACCAAAATGATAAACACAGGTTAAGTCCCAAGAACTGAGAAAATCCCATCATCACTAATGGCTTTTCAAGTTCTTCCCATCACAGTCACCCACTTTGGTGAAGACCATATACGGCTGTTAGTAATAGCCACACAGTACCATGGTTAACCCCAGGTTTGAATCCTTTGGGGATTTTCACAAAGGTTTTGCAATCCAACGTACCACACACTGGATATCCAAATCAACATATGTTTACTTCCGAATGGATACCATAATACATAAAAGAATCTAACCTAAAACAAAATTCACACTGGGCTGAATACTCCATCAACATCCACACCGCTTGCTTGACAAAACCCCCGAGCTACTAGTCGGGAGCGGAAACGTCTAACGCTTCCGTCGGTATTCTTCTACCATGTATATCCATTTACATCCCCACTTCCATATCAATAGTTACGTTAACCTCTATGTACCCCTCTTTTCTTAAATGACGCAACGTCGTCTTCCATGGACCGTTCCCATTCACACTTGTGAGGAGAGGCAATGGCTTCTGCATAGGTAATTGGCCCAACAATACACACGTATGCCGCAGCATCACTGAAATCAACAGGACTATCCTGCCCACTAGTGGATACAGTTCCGAAAACAGGTGTTCGTCTACCCCTAAAATCGAACAGTGGTTCAAACTGACATCCCCGTACTACACAATATTATTTGACATCATTAACACTGCAGAACATAATTCCATCTGGGGTGTGATATTACACATCCAACCTACCTACCCTTTGCCCCGCCTGACAGACTACTACTTCCCTACACCAATACTGATAATCTAAAGGAGCCAATTTGGGGGAGGAGCCTACACTATTACTACGAATGAATGGTCGAGGAGGAACTTCTTCGATGGTTAGTGGGCCCTCAGTCTTATCTTCTGCTTCTACCCTAGAATTACCATCCGATTCTGACACTGTACCCGAACTAAGTCCCTTTCCATAGTTAAATGTAGTTGCACTTAGACTGGGTTTGGCACACTCTGAGGCCTATACTGCAAGGACCTCCTCCCTTCCCCATAACTTAACCTCACCAACCGTTACATGTTTAGTTTCAACGACCAAGTAAGTATGGGGAGTCCACTCTATATCCTACTGTCTACCGCATAGCCAATGAATACCCCCTCCCAGCTTTAACGTCAAGGGTAACCCTTCCCGGCTTAAGGAAGTGTACATAACACATAGCACCAGGCCTTCGTAATGTCTGACTGATACACCTCGATCAAACAATAATATACAAGGGACCCTAAAGCCTAAGTATGAGTGAGGGTACCTATGCTTCAGGTAGGTGAACGTACATACAAATTCTGCCCAAGATTGCGTGGCAGAGAAGTCTCGTGAAGTATTGCACGTACCCCTTCTGACAACGTGCGGGTAAATCGCCTAGCGATTCCAGCCATAGCTGGTGAGTAGGCATTGGTTCGCTGATATCTGATACCCAACCTACATATATAATCACAAAATTCCATAAGTCGGTCCGTGCGAACATTTACAAAGTTGAAGCTAAATTGTCTTTCACTCCTGGCACGAATGTCAACAAACGTTTGAAACACATTGCTTTCCTTAGCGATGGGAAACACCCATGCATAAC
Organism: Lithobius niger; assembly: GCA_023313725.1. NCBI lineage: Eukaryota > Metazoa > Arthropoda > Chilopoda > Lithobiomorpha > Lithobiidae > Lithobius > Lithobius niger. The sequence goes on from JAHWFP010030902.1 coordinate 10,175, forward strand.
GAGAATAATCATCAAGTAAAGTAAGCACATATCTACAATTACCCAAGGATACCGTACGACTTGGGCCCCAAACATCCATGCGAAGGAGCTCGAGGGGCTTCTTACTCTGCAAAGCACCAATACCCTTAAAACTGGCCCTAGTCAATTTGGGTACCTTGCAGACCTCACACTGAGGAGAGTTAGGCTTCACTCACTAGTATCCATGTACCACCTTGGAGTAATGTAAATGTATCAGGCCCAATTTACGCTGATGACCGAGCCTCGAGTGCCAGGTTTCCACAGAAACCGACTTAATTGGATATAACTTCAACATGTACTTTAAAGTCCCCCTTCTGATTCCTACTTAAGCCAAGGGAACTCATACTCGAACCAGATGAACAAGCTACAGCTCCATTCACATGTTTTGGTTTGACCGTAAGAGGCAACAATGCATACACAATACAACAACTTGTTTGCGATTCATAAAAAAAATTGGGCATAGTGGCCCCGTGCGACCGCATATATCGGCCAGACCCCAAAGGGCATCAGATTCACCCCCCACTCAGCCTAAGGACCCAAGGAAGAGAAGATAGTCGAAGGCAAAAGGAGGGGGGAGAACCCTACTTCAAACCCAGTACTAACCGTCCAAGTTGCACGACTCCAGGGAGACCATGTCTTGATGCACACCGCAGGAGCCAACGCCGCAGCCATTCCAGGACCAAAGAAATGTAGAGGCAATAACGATTAATGTAAACATACCCTAACATACCATAAACACATAGGCCTATGGGCAAACGCCCATGGAGACACTTACCATGCCGTTGGCGACACAATGCTCACCGGCGACATGTGACACTCTTAAAGTGACAACTGGCAACAGAACGGCGACAATGTGTCCCGCCGCGTCAGCGTCATAATAGCTACTTACCCTGGTGACAACTGGCTACAGAACGGCGACGATGTGTCCCGCTGCGTCAGCGTCATACAGCTATTTTCCCCGGCGACAACTGGCTACAGAACGGCGACAATGTGTCCCGCTGCGTCAGCGTCAGAACAGCTACTTACCCTGGTGACAACTGGCTACAGAACGGCGACGATTGTGTCCCGCTGCGTCAGCGTCATACAGCTACTTTTCTTGGTGACAACTGGCTACAGGACGGCGACAATTTGTCCCGCTGCATCAGCGTCTAGTAGCTACTGAGTGTCGCCGATGGTGCTACACGTGTTGCCAGTGGCGACAGCGTGGGTTCGGTTAAAAACCGCCCTCAATTTGCACCCCTCGGCTCAACCAGCGTTGCAATTATGTCCAAACGCGGCACTTGCAACTTTTTTTTTTTTTTTTGCTGGGATAGTCGGACCACGGACAGCGCCCGTGGCCGGCTTTGTACCACTCAGTGTAGGAACCGCACCGTTAATTTTCCCACCGGGAGCGGTCGTCCTATTCATCCTCTCCACACTACTGGTTTTCAACTTACCGCCACTGTCGGCCACTCACCTAACGCCCGCCATCGGATCGGCACGGACCTGCCTTGCGGGACGGTGACAACTCCACTATCTCACTCTACAAATCACCATCTGCATGAAAAAAAATGATATTTCAACACGAACAACATCCCGGGGAAGAACTGGAGGCAACGACGCCTCCGTAACCACGAATCACAAAGGCTTCATTCTCGGCCGCCATCTTGCCCTCGGCACCGACCGGCCGACCAAAAACACCGCCGGCATGGCCGTATCCGTTAAGCCTACCGTCTACCGACCGTTGCCGTGCTTCGATCCTGTTCCCACCGTGCTGCTTTCCAATAAGCCGCTCGTCAGATCCACTTCTTGACATCGAAGTCCGTTGTTGTAGTCCATAATACGCGTTGGTTAATTCGCGAAGCACCCAGTAAAAACTCGCACAACCATCCACGATGGAGTGCTCGAAAAGTGAAGCGGTTGGACTGGTGGGGGCGCTGACGTCGGTAAGGACGTGCAGCGCCGCCTGGCGGCAGTGGAGAAAAGCTTAGGGAGAACATAAAAATGGAGTTTTTAGTTCATAAGCGAGCAGTAAATAGCGTAAAAAGGTGGTTTTAGCATAATTACTGAAGGTAAGTATTTGCAGGAAGTAAGAAACACACGATTTGGTTAGTGCTCACCAGCTAACTATACACCTGAACAAGAGGGATGAGTGGTGTAGTCCTTATTCCTCTTCAGAAGGATTAAATAAGAGGAAAAGATTAACAGAGTATGAAAAGGCCCTTCCGTGCAAGAAGGATGGCACTTTTTCAAATCCATAACCTTCACATCTTAACCAATTTTCATGTCTCAATACACCATTCGAATCTTTTTTCCGAGAACTAGTCAATAGTAGTAATAGTAGGACGGCTTAGCACTTGAATTATTCACTTTCTGTGAAAAGCCAAAAATTTGGTATGGATGCACATGAGGGGTGATTGGAAAAACATAGCTATGATATTCAACCCCCCTCCCCCCCCCAAAAAAAAACTTTTTTTGGCTGTAACTTCTTATAATAATAATAAAGGTTTTCCCCCATTTAGGGACGAAGGATCCAGAAGGGTTGCGGGGGCATCCTCTGACACTGGTCCCACGTAAAGTGCAATGCGGCATCACAGATAAGATCTTTTCAGAAAACACGAGGTCAGTACAATTCAACTCCCGCCGAAAGACACTCAGAGATGGAGCAGAGACAGCAGCCTCGGAGAGGGAATTCCAAGGAGCCACTACCAGACTTGCAAAAAAAAATTTTCGACAGTCCAAGTTGCACTTCGGAACCCTCAGTTTCATAGAGTGGCCCCTAGTAATATCCGTAGTGCAGAAGTCAAAAAAAGGCAATTCCACAGGCAACAGACCATGAAGAACTTTAAATGTCAACATTAGTTCGGCCTTCAAGCGCCTCAACTCAAGTGGTTCGAGGCCAAGTAACCTCAGACGTTGGCCAGAAGAACTGTTGCGCAGGCCACGCAATGAACGCGTAAAATACCGTTGGACAGATTCTAACTTATCAATGTCCTGAAGGAGGTAAGGCGACCACACTGGACTCGCATACTCCAGCAGTGGTCGCACATATACCTTGAAAGCCCAAACCAACGTATGCAACGAAGCATAATGCGAAATACAAATGCTTAGCACACAATTCCGGACAGGAAAAGGTGATATACACATTTAGCGTTTTAGGGTAAAAGCAACCATTGCACCCTAAAATCCTATTTCAAGTATTATCACCTTTAATTTGCATGAAAGGAGCCCTTTTGTCATTGGTTGTCATAGTGATTTTCGGGTTTAAAGTGCTCTTGCGAGCCTACCAATAGCTTGAAAAGGACAGCTTAGGATATTCTAAAAGGTGGTGATCTATTCTTTCCATCAATCCGAACCGAAATTGTTTTGCTTAGATAGGGACCGACCTATACCCGTTCAAAGTGAAGTTGTAATGGCACAGCGACTATTCTCGATTTCAAAGTGCCATCGTAATACTCATATTTGTAATTGTATGTAAGCTACGCAGTATTGGTTTGTATTTATGGAAAGACTAGATCCCCACCTCAGAATTTCCCAAGCATGCCCAATTGCCCATTTCGGGCTAACAGAGAGCCCGCAGAGCACTCTGAAATCGAAAATCACAATACACTTTCAGTGCTATGTCATTAACTCTTCACCTTTAAACGGATGTAGAGCGGTCCCCATCTAAGCTAAACAATGTTGGTTAGGAATGCTAGAAGAATTGCTCCACATCTTTTAAAAAATCCTATGCACGTTCATTTCGTGTTATTAGAGAGCTCACAAGACCACTTTGAAATCGATACTTATTAATTACTTACCCTTTCGCCGCTACGCCATTACAACTTCACCTTTAAACGGATGTAGAAAAGTCCCTAGCGAAGCTAAATCACTTTATTTAGGATTGATGGAAAGAATAGATCCCCATCTTTCAGGATATCCTAAGCATGTCCATTTCGGGCTTTCAGAGCGCTCGCAAGAGCACTTTGAAACCGAAAATTACTACAGCAAGCAAAAAAAGGAGCGCTCACTCAAATTAAGGGTGATTTAATATTTGAAATACTATTTTGGTGTTCAATGGATGCTTTTAGGTAAAAGATGTACATCACTTTTCCCGTCCAGAATTGTGTGCTGGACATTTATTTTTCATATTAAGTTTTGATTTGTTGACGGTTAAGGAGTTACAGTCAAAAAACTTTTTTTTTTTGGGGGGGGGGGGGAATCATTGAATTACGACATAAAAATAAAACGCCTGGTCACCAGGTTACTTTTATAAATTCAAAAATTGCCCCAAAAGCAACGAATTGTTTGTTCACACCCTAAACTAAAGTAGTGAACAAATGAGAAAAAGGCATTGCGTTAACACTAGATTGAATCCAGATCAATTGCGTATATGATTGCGTAATTGCATAGCTTGGTCTGACTCTTGGGTCTGTTGGAGCGGTTGGTAACAAAGGATCGATACAACGTGATGGAGCCTTATAAGAAGGTCTCATGGTAGCCAGATCGGAAATTGGTTGTAAAATCCATGGCAGGTGGAGTGATGGTGGATTGAGTGTAAAGTGTGGGGGAGGAGGAACCTCTTTCTTTTTGGAGAGTGCTTGATGCAAAATTGCGTCGGTGAGCCTTTTTAGTTGGTCTGCATTTTCCGATCGTAACCAGTTGTTGTCAGCTATGAGTTCCGTGATGGCGTAGGCTTGTTGAGAGAATTTGCCTTCGAACCATTTGAGAAGAGTTTAACTTTTATGGAATTGAAGTCAAACTGGGCTTTAGCCCTGTGGTTTAATTTGAGTTTGTGTTTTAGGGTCCTGAAAATTTGACGATGGTTGATATCGATGGGTTCTTCTAAGTTAAGACTGTAAAGGGGAGATTCAGTTTTTTTCAAATGGGTTCACTGAAGAGTAAGCTGGGGAGTTCCCTTGTGATTCAGAGTGATGTAACTGATGTTCTGAAGGAGTTCTGGGTGAGATTAGTTCCACTTGTTGTTCTGTTTCATCGATATCGGTGATGAATGTGGCGGGTTGGAGAACGTGGTGTTGCAGGCACTCGAAATTCTGCAGGGGGACGTACTTGTTCGTGAACGATTTTGTCAAGAAGAGGTGACGAGGGGCGTTCCTCTGTGCTGGAATGTGATAGATCCTGAGAATGGTCTTGATTGTGATGCTATGCAGGAATTGAAGCCGTTTTGGTTGGTAGTGGTGGTTCTGGAGCCAAAATTAGCGGTTCTTTGGGGTCTGGCGGAGCGCCCGATGCTTCCCCTTCAGACTCCGTTGTCGGGATGTTGACAATACTTTCAGGGGTGGAAGAGATCGGAGTCTTTAACCAAGATTGCTGCGACATGGGGGTCCCAGCTTGTGAGGAGTCTGGGGTTCCTCCAGGAGTTTTCGCCAGCTTGGTGATGGTGCAAGATGGCTTGCGCTTAGGTGTTGGAGTAGATGGGTGTTCATCTCCACGTATTTTCTTTACGGTATGTCTGTGTTCATTGGTTTGATGTTTTCGGATTGCAGAGGCTAGTTGCAGTGATGCAATCACTCACCACTCTTTGTAGGGGATTGTCACGCGAATGTGGCACGGGTTCTCATAATACTCACACAGTCTGTGGTATTGGCAGATGTCCTTATGGGGGTCTAAACCGTTTGGTTTCCTTAGTCCAGGGCAATTGCACTTATCGGGGTCGGTAATCTTGGGAGTTCGGCCGAAATAAATATCTTCCCCGTCGAACGGTGCAGGTTTCTTGACTTTCACCATTTTAGCGCTGGATCGGTGGAACGCTATGCAGTCGAGAAAATGTTACGTGATCGCCACGTAAGGTGGGAAAAGAAAGCCTTGAGAACGGTGCGACCGGAAATTTGTTTGGGAGAGCCCATTTGCAGGAGAAGAGGGGAGTTATGGTGGCGTCGGTTGGGGAGCGCATGAGTGAGCCGTTGTGTTGGATTGGTTTTAGTTCGGACGAAAGGCCGTGTGCGGAGATTTTGCAGAGGCGTATGCCGCTGACTTGATTAATGGATGTTATGGTACAGGCTTGAGCTTGATTGTTGGAGCTACAGACGGTCCGTGAGAGGCGACAGAGGAAAAGTGAGGCTGTGGTTCGTTCCATTCCGAAAGGGTTAGCTTTTGGAAAGGATGCATCGGGGTGGACGTCACGGAAGAGGACTGCGTCTGTGCTTCGCCGCAACATGAGGCTGTGGTTCTCGCCTTTCCGAAAGGGTTGGGCGTAGTCCATTCAGGGTAGGAATCACAGGAGAGGATAGCGTCAGTTGTTTGTGAAAGGAGTGGCTTTAGCAGGGTGAGGGTTCATGTTCTGAAAGGGGGCTTACTGACCCATGTTAGTGGTAGTTGTTTCAAGGTACGCCTGTTGGGTTTAAGGCCGGTGTCAGATGCATGTTTGTCGAACGTCGTCGAGGGGACCGGTCTTTTGAAACAGGTGAAAGGAAGTCATGGTGAATGGGGAGTCATTTCTTTGAAGCATAATATCATTGTTTTATTTTTTTAATTTTCGGACAGTGGATTGATTCCGGAAGACACGGAAAGGGAGCCATGTTGTTTTTGTTTCCCTCGATGGTTCGTGGTGATGACAAACAAGACATGACGATTGTCGATAGAGGAGTCCGAGCTTCGGCAAGACAAACGAGGTTGACGTGATGGGAAAGGTGCTGTCTTTCGGAAAGTGAAAATGGCCGAAAGGAGGCGGCAGCTTGAAAGGATCCAGTCTCTGGATGGGTGATGGGAGGTATCGGATGTCGTCGTGGTGAAAAGAACAAGTTGCCCGAAAGGCCGTTGTCTTTGGAGTTTCGGAGGGGTGATGGTTTGAGCCTGCGCGTCAAAGAGAGAAGCCATGTTTATTCCAATTCAAGTGAAAGAGTTGGTGAAACAGCAATTTCGAAAACGGGGTTTTAGGAAAGAGCAATGGCGTCTGCCCACTGAAAGAAGACTGGAAGAAGACTGTTCCTTGAAAGAAGACTGGATGTTGGACGACTAGCCAGTTTCGGTTTCAGTAGCGGCATCGACATGGCAAGAACTGACCATCCGAAAGATGGGAGGGCGGATAGAAATGCTTCCACAATTTCGGACGGTGGATCAGTCCCGGGAGTCAACGGGAAGGGAGCCACGTTGTTTTTGTTTCCCAAGTCGGACAAAAGGATTGATGGTGATGGCAGGTGGTAGTGTCCTAAACAGGCTTTCCGAAAGGGACCCAGTGTAGAAAGAAAAGCAAACTAGCGTCCGGAGATGGACGTTACAGGTTCAAAAGAGCAGAATGGCATGATAACGGCGTGATGAGGGGTAATCATCCAAAAGGTGGGTAGACTGTGAAAGTTAACCCACAATTCCGGAGGGTGGATCGGTTCCGGGAGTCAACGGGAAGGGAGCCACGTTGTTTTCATTTCCACGTCGGACGAAAGAGAAGTTCGCTGATGGAAGAAAGGCATCAATGGGAGGGTAGAGCTTCGTAAGGGTGGGAAGGTCGTCAGGACGACTTGAAGGAATGGCCGAACGAAAGGATAAGTGAAGGCATCCCATGTAGGAGGAGTACAGCTGAGAGGCAGGCTGCCAGAAGACAGTCTTCACAAACGGAGGGTGGAGTGGTCCTAGAAACACGGGAAGGGAGCCACGATGTCTTCAGACGAAAGGGAACGACCAGGAGAACGAGGGCCTGTCCATGACGACAGCTTGAGACAAAGAGAAGGCAGGCTCTCGCAGTTCTTATAGGGAGGACCGCGCATGCGCGATTGGGTCACTGAGGCGGCAGATGAACTTTGAAATCTCAAACATCCAGGAGCATCGTTGGGACAACAATGCAAAAATTGACAGGTATTGGACCATTCCAGCAATAAGAAATTTCTTTCCAATAATAATAGCCAGGAAAACAAAAAAGGGTTGTTTTACAGATGAGCCAAATTCATTGCAACAAACTTAGTGATTTTTACCTTTACTGAATACTTCTGGACAAACGGCAGCAACACCACTTTCGATATGGCCAATTAACCCAAGTGTTGTCTGGCGGGTTACAGTGAAGTTCACGATGTCGCCAATATGTACAACGGCAACGGCATTTTTTGGACCTAAAATCACCACAAAATCAAAATTATGTACTGCAATTCAATTGAATTCAACAAACAGCCCATAGAATCTCCACTAATGTCAGTTACCTCATGCCAAATCGCGAGGGAAAAATCAATAATTGGGGACGTAGTTTTGAGAGATACTCGCCAAACACTAACAAACCCTGAAACTCAAATTGCGATTATAGCCCTGTATTCAGAATTTTAAAGGGTAACAAACAAATCTTCTAGTGTTGATACCATAAATCTCACTTTAAACACCCTGTTAATTCTAACGCCTAGCCCCCTAAAATGCTTGAAGGTCAAAAATCTTGATATACTGTTGTTGACGCCCACCCTTTAAAAATCCTCGATTTTCTAACTAAAATATTCTTAAATTTTTACGTAATCATCGTTTCATCCTCGTAAGTCTTGGTTTTTCTGTGGCAAAATAAACTAAAAGCTTCATACATAAACAAAATCAACTTTTAATCCAACACAATTCTGGGAGCGTTTGTAATCACGGAAATAGTCGGTTATATTAGGCCAAGCGATAATACAATGCCTTTATTCTTATTTAATATTTATTCATAAATTTAGTCTATTAGATCATGCTGTCTTCCAATATCTAACATAATTCAAACTTACACCTAATTTCTAACATCACGAACCTTAAAAACAGACGTGATTCACGACCGGAAGCACGTGTGTTGACACATTTTTCCCCATCCTCTTCTGTGATAAGATGGGTTTGTTTACTTTGGTGAAAACTCTGACAACACCTCAGTTTTAAAGCAGTACCAAAAATCCAAATTTCACACTAAAAACTCCCAGAGCTTTTGGTGCTGCATTAAAACTATGAGTATTGTAATTTTTTTTTGTGGGCTCCATAACTCCATTTTTGGTTATATTTTAGTTTTTGTTAAATAATTCAGAAACTATTTGAGCTACTCACTTCTCCTTAGAACCAATGGATACCTCTCAAAAACACAATTTGAATGGTGTATTCAACCTTCAAAATCAGTCAAAATTTGGCCGAGTTATGGATTTGGTCACGAATATAAATCAAAGATGCAGTTATAATGGAACAAATTTAAAAAAAAAATACCGTCTTATTTTCGAGCCAGTATAGTAATCACCATAAATTCAGTAAAGAACAGCTTGACTGGTTAACCCTAGAACGACCAACGGAGGTCTCGCGGGACCCCACAAGTAGTATTTCGCAAAATTTTATCAGCAACAATTTTTTTCAACAGCCAATTTTTTGGACATTGTTTTCTAGCGTATTTTGAACATTTCCAGAGACTTGACATGATCGAGGTTTTTTCCAAAATTTAGGCTTGGCAAAACTTTGCCATAGGATGGTTTTTAATGTAACGTGAAAGTAAGCTGTAGCCCTCTGGACCCCCTGATGGCCGTCAAAGTTAATAAAAAAAATAGGTTGACTGTTCTAGGGTTAAGTAGTTACTAGTTTATTAACAAACGTAGTTGCAACTTGCCATCTGATCGCTGGTAATATCGATGAATCTGTTCTTTTTCTCGCAGGAAGGTTGTCAGCAGCTCCACACTCGATGTTGTGTCCTCAATTCGACAACTGGAAAGGCTGGCATCTAACAGGATTTTCAGATAGCGCTCATGTGATACTCCATTCACTCGACCCATAAGTGTCAAACCAGGGATGAGGTCAGCATAATCCTTAATTGTAGGAAAATGCTGCGCAGAACAAAATCAGAAAGGTTGCTTAAAGAAATTCGGGTTTACTTGTTATCTAATCGAATCTATTTATTTAAACTGTTTCCTACCTTTCGTGAAAGAGATGCGATCATTCCACCAGGTAGCTGAACAGCAGCACCTGCCTTTTTTTTCTTTGGTTGTGGAAGCAGAACGCACGGCGTTGAACCACCAATCTGCAAGGTACGAAACAATGAGGTCAATAGTCTTCCGAATAATGTTTTATGCCGTCTTAGCAAATGGAACCAGCAGAAAATAATATTTACAAACCTCAAGCATTTCCGGCGTCCAAGGAAATTCTTCACGCCTTGCTGCAGCCAACAAGGATGGTTTTAGTGATACAATCTACAGTTCATCAAGGATCATTTTACAAATGTCATTTACAAAAGTAGACACTGTGCTTCCATTAAAAGACAAATAATTTTCATGTTTAGGAGAGGTGTATGACAGGGATCAACCAAGCCTCAATCTCCCCTGCCCCACCCCCCCCCAACCTATTCTACTAAACAGCCATCACTGCTAAATAATTTCGAAATTTTGTAGAGAATGTATAAATCCATTAAAAGCTAAACTTCTCCTAAAAATTAATGCCAACAACACAAAATGACCACTTTGGAGAATTCACATAAATTTTCGGTGGTTAGCAACACCGCTCTTGCTTATGCAACAGTCTTGATGTCAATCGCCCAACTTCATCAGAAGAAAATTGTTTCTAGAAATACGGAGAGACAATTTTCTTCTGATGAAGGTGGTCGATTGACATCAAGACTGTTCCATAAGCAAGAGTGGTGTTACTAACCACCAAAAATTAAAGTGAACTTTCCAAGCTAAAACAATTGTGAGGTGCAGCTTAGTAGGGACCATGCATGACACCATCTGGTGGGGAAGACAGGCAATCTTTAAATTTGATTAACTTTGGGCATAAAAGCTCTAAATTAAGCACTTTAAGCTAGTACCAAAGGGAAGTGTTATAAATATAGTAAGAAACAGTCTCGCCAGTAGTAATCAACATCTAAACCGGGCTTTAATGCTGCGACCATCCAAGCCCATGCGGTGGTTTCCTACAAACTGCTGCAAACAAAACGCATTGCCGTAAGTTTTCTAGACAATATAAAGTTCAAACAATGGTTGGTATTTTTACCAGTTTTTGATGAGAATACCAAACACCACCTTTTGGTGAGAATACCCAAATACCACCTGTTTGTATGTCAAATTTCAAAACAACTAGTAAACACAAACACCATTCACTCTGCAATCAGCTGTCTTTGAAATTTTTCTCAGTCGTGTGACTAAACATTACTGAATCATAGTTTTGGGACAGTTTCTGCACAGTGAATAAACCAACTTACAAATTAATTATGACTGATTACAAAAAGTACCACTAACATTATTTAAAATCTAATACAAATTTGAGAAGCAAATTAAATTTACCTTTCAGTCTTGCAGACCATCAGAAATGAGAGGTTGACACAATTGCAAAAACCGGTAAACGGCGTTGACAGTGATAATATTCAGACATATTTAATGATATGAATACACTTATATCACCTCCAAGAATGTTTCTACAACAGTTCACTTAAATTTTCAAGGAAGAAATCACCGTTCCTCTTCTTCAGAACACCACACCACAGCACAGAAAGTTTGTTCGATGTGCACTTTCTCCATGTTGCACTGTAAATCTTCGCGCACGTGCTGCCGACCACTGATCTCTTAAGTTATTCACTAGAGGGCCGCTCGACGACTGCAGTCAAATTCCACTTCATGTCTAGTTTGGCAATTAGAGGCAATGGGACAAGTTCTTCAATTAGGTCGTGGGAAGGGCCAGTAAGGTTCATGAGAGGAACTCGTCGACGAGAAAATCTTTTAATTGCGACGGATTCAACTGCCTGGAGGTGTGCTCCTTGTTTGGTGTTGGGTGGAGGAGCACTGACGCCTGGTTCCAAGCAATATTGTGGTTTGTCTTGTGATGATGTTGGGCAATCCCATTCAATTTTTCCCCTCGTCGGGTGTCTCCCACGTGCTCCTTGAATCGTAATTCCAGACGGCGTTTCGTTTCTCCGATGTAAGTGGCATTGCAGTCCAGGCACGGCACCTGATAGACCACTCCCCTTTCTCCAAGCCTTCCCACACTGGTAGAGTGATTAACTTTAAGTCTGCCCACCCGAGACCCCTCCTCAAAGCTCTGCTGAAGAATGAGCTAACTCACATCATGAACACTCTTCTTCCTCCCACGTAGCGGAAGTCTTCCTGCGTGATGCCAAGACCACTTTCCTTGAACGAGGATTTCCTGCGAGGTGGATCAACAGCATGACCAATGCTGCATGGGGCCGAGCCAAAGCAAGAAGTCAACAACGAAGGGTAGATGCTGACACATCTCACAAAGTCGAGGATGGTTCTCCTGTCGAATGCGTTACCTACCTTCCCGGTGTGAGTGATTCCATCCACAACATCCTCGCCAAAAATGGAGTCGGGTGCAGGCATCGCTATCCTCCCAATATCAAAAAGTTGCTGCGCTCCAAACCTGCTGTTACTGCTGCTTCGCCACCTTCCTTCCCCTCCCCTTCCTACCGCTCTTCCCCCCTGTGCCCCCCACCGCTACCCAACGCGAAGCAAATCAAAGAATAGTGCACCCCCACCGGACAGTCCCCCCTCCCCCCCTCTGTGATGCCAGCTGATAGGCCTGTTTTGTGCTTACCACCATCTGAGGTACGCAATCTCCAAAAAGTGGTCTATCAGGTGCCGTGCCTGGACTGCAATGCCACTTACATTGGAGAAACGAAACGCCGTCTAGAATTACGACTCAAGGAGCACATGGGAGACACCCGACGAGGGGAAAAATTGAATGGGATTGCCCAACATCATCACAAGACAAACCACAATATTGCTTGGGACCAGGCGTCAGTGCTCCTCCACTCCAACACCAAACAAGGAGCACACCTCCAGGCACTCGAATCCCTCGCAATTAAAAGATATTCTCGTCGACGAGTTCCTCTCATGAACCTTACTGGCCCTTCCCACGACCTAATTGAAGAACTTGTCTCATTGCCTCTACTTGCCAAACTAGACACGAAGTGGAATTTGACTGCAGTCGTCGAGCGGCCCTCTAGTGAATAACTTAGAGATCAGTGGTCGGCAGCACGTGCGCGAAGATTTAAAGTGCAACATGGAGTAAGCGCACATCGAACGAACTTTCTCTGCTGTGGTGTGGTCTTCTGAAGAAGAGGAACTGTGGTGTGGTCTTCATCGAAAATTTAAGTGAACTGTTGTAGAAACATTCTTGGAGGTGATACAAGTGTATTCATATCATTTAATATGGTTGACACAATAATATAACTCGTTAGCAAATCCGCTAAGTAGAAAATCTGTGGCTTGGAAGCCATTAAGTACAGATAGCAAAGACAGGGCAAAATGTCTGCACTCTGAAATCAAAACGATCAAGACTGAAAAACATTGCCAACTACAGTATAACCTCGTTAATAAGAACTCGGATAAGAAGAATTCCCGCTTAATAAGAACTTTCTTCAATATTTTGGTTGGTCAGCTACTCATTTAGCACTAAATATATACGGCTATAACAAACTCTGTTAATACGAATGTACGGATAAGACGAACAAATATTTACAATTCCAGCTTATTTTTACGAATTTGCCCTTCGTAACAGTTTCTTCCCCCCCCCCCCCTCCCCCCTTGATTTTCGTTTCATTCCACACAAAACCTCGATCGCTAGTCGACTCCATATTGCGAAGTGATAAGTTTTGTCCGTTTGTGCAAGCGCATAGGTCAAGGACGAACGCAGTATACAGTACACACAGCAAAATAATGCAGCCTATGCAGGTAGGCTTAATTTTTTTAAAGTAGCCGCCCAATTTCTCTCGTCAGTTTAATAAGAACTATGGTTAATAAGAACATTTTTAGCTGTCCCCTTAAAGTTCGTATCAAAGAGGTTTTAATGTAGTGAATAATATATTTGAAACGTCCTCAATTTGAGAATATTATGATGTTTTAATGCTTGTAATGAGTCGAAGACTTTTCTCTACTACAAATTCAGTTCCAGTTCAATATGCCATCCACTTCACTTCAAGCTGATGCTCTAATCATACAACCACCATACAACTCAAGAGTCCATGACGCGCAGTCACACAGAATTTTTTTCCAGATCCCTTCTCATTTCCACTTTGCAAGTCAAGTCTATCTGGCGGTCAAACATTCCTTCCAGGTATTAAAGACAAGGTGATACACCATACTTAGCAAAGAATTAATTTCTATTTTCTAATGATTACCAAATTGTCCGACTTGACAGACTCTGTACCATTCATGGAGGGATGGCTGTCCTTGTTAAGTCATTTTTTGACTTGAGTGTTGTCTCTGAATTCCGAGGACACATAGCAGAAATATTGTGGACCAAGGTTCACACAGCCATTCCTTTAGCATTGTTTGCTGCTACAGAAGTGAAGACTCCGACAGCGAGGTTATAACATATCTGTGCAGCCTACATTTACAGTTACTGTACCATGCATATTCTTCTGAGATCTTAACGCACGTTTTATTCATTGAGATTGTCACTCTCTCGCTGCCAGAGTCCTGGAATATGACAAAACCATCCTAGAACTCATTCTTGAACAAGGCTGGGAGCCACATGTTGTTAGGTCTAGGCGTTTGTTCCGAACCAACAACCATTCATTCTTGATATGGTTCTTACTTCAAATGATTGCCCTGTCAAGTATCGAACAAGGCTGGTAGCCACATTTTGTTAGGTCTAGGCGTACTGTTCCGAACCAACAACCACCCATTCTTGATATGGTTCTTACTTCAGATGATTGCCCCGTCTTTGTCCTCTCTTTAACACACAACATTCCAGTAAACAAATGATGGAGTTCTTTACGGTGAAAAATTACAATATTTTCCAAGACTTTATGTCCAACTTGATTAACCAAGTTAAGATATTAGATCTTTTAAAACTCAATCTCACAATATCTTGCGAATTTTCGACAGCTTTAGCAAGTTTGGTGGTATAACTGCTTCATATCTGTATTCCTCAGGCACTAAGTTTCAGTCCGTTCTCCGTCTCCAACTACGTCTTCATTTTGTGTTTTGAAAAACGGCGCCTTCCGTAGCCGCTCGTATTTACGATGTTGCTCGTTCCAATGAGTTTCTAGGTGAGCGCTAACCTCTCGCGTATTAAATGGCTAATGGTGGGATTTGATGGCCCTTGTAAATTCATTAACTTCTTGTGCTTTCTGGTGTGCTCAACAATAGCGAGGGACTCTAGTCCTCGTAGATGTGCGTCACTTCTGTTGTTAGAAATCAGGAGCGTCTCGGTATTTTTCCAGTCAATCGGCTGCTTCGTCTCCATGCAGTGGGTGGCTATGCTGCTGGTTTCAACTTTGTTTCGTACGTCTGTTGTTGTTTTACTCTCGTATGGATCCCTTTTCTGGTCTCTCCTATACATGTTGCTTCACACCCACCACATGGAATCCTATACACTCCTTCTCTCGTATTAGGGACTTCCTTCAGCATTCTCTCAATGTCTTCTGGTTCACATTCTTGGACCTGTGCTTGTCGATTTCTCGTACTCCTGTTGTTGCAGTCTCTTTCATTTTGTTTTTGGCCCATCAGCTGTTCTTCAGTTTCTTTCAGTTCTTTCGGTAAGTGTTAATTCCACGCGCTCTCAGGACTCGCTGTATGCCACTGCTGACTCCTTTCAGGCACGTTATTCCTACTCTCATTGGTGTTTCTATTTCCTTCACTGGTCTTTCATCTTCCTTGCACTGTCGTCGTCCCACTTTGCTAACTCCAATTGCTTTCTGCCAAAGAGACCACAACGGCTGCCCCAGCTGTTCTCACAAGTTAAAGTGCATAAGGAAGGACTTCCACTAAGACTCATCACGTCAGCAAAAGGAGGAATGACCCAAAAACTAGATTGGGAGCTCACAGACCGACTAAAGAAATATGTCAAAAACAAAAATCGACTGAAACACACGGCAGACCTGCTGGAGAGTTTGAGAGATGTTGAGATGGAGGAAGACGACATTTTGATGTCGCTCGATGTGATGAAGCTTTTTCCAAGCCTGTCACACAGGTTAATCGTGGAAATGTTAGAGAAATCTGCAAAAAGAGTGGGTGACACATCTGAAGTGTATGAAGAAGATCGAGCCATACTGAATGTGATCTTAGCATCCATTTACGTGCAGTTTAATGGAATTACCTACAGACAAAAGAAAGGAGCATCGATGGGGTACTCGTGCTCGCCAGCAATTGCCGAAATGGTGCTCCAGCACCTAGACGAGTGGATCCTGAGCAAAAAGCGGTTGAAATTGTGGAAGAGATTTGTGGACGACGTGATTGCAATTATGAAACGACAAGACGTCCAAAAGATCCTCGAGTTGGTCAACAGCTGGCACAGGGACATTCAGTTCACTGTTGAACTCCAGCAGGGGAATTCTCTTCCCTTTTTGGATGTCCGGCTGACGAGGACGAAGGAAGGCAGAATTCATTACCAGTAGTACTCAAAACCAACAGCTACACGACGAGGAATACCCTTTAATTCAGGACATCCAGTGCACCAACTCAAAGCAATCACCAAGAACGAATTTGTGCGAGTTGTTCAGAGATCCTACACCCTAGAAGAAGCATGGCCACATCTACGTGAGCCATGGAAAATTCATTGAGTTAGACTACCCACCGGGGCTCCTAAATACATTGATGAAGGAAGCAATTGGAGTTAGCAAAGCGGGACGACGACAGTGCAAGGAAGATGAAAGACCAGTGAAGGAAATAGAAACACCAATGAGAGTAGGAATAACGTACCTGAAAGGAGTCAGCAGTGGCATACAGCGAGTCCTGAGAGCACGTGGAATTAACACTTACCTAAAGAATGGAAAGAAACTGAAGGAACAGCTGATGGGCCGAAAACAAAATGAAAGAGACTGCAACAAGCACAGGTCCAAGAATGTGAACCAGAAGACATTGAGGGAATGCTGAAGGAAGTCCCTAATACGAGAGAAGGAGTGTATAGGATCCCATGTGGTGGGTGTGCAGCAACATATATAGGAGAGACCAGAAAAGGGATCCATACGAGAGTAAAACAACACCATGCGGACGTACGAAACAAAGTTGAAACCAGCAGCATAGCCACCCACTGCATGGAGACGAAGCATCCGATTGACTGGAAAAATACCGAGACGCTCCTGATTTCTAACAACAGAAGTGACGATCATCTACGAGGACTAGAGTCCCTCGCTATTGTTGAGCACACCAGAAAGCACAAGAAGTTAATGAATTTACAAGGGCCATCAAATCCCACCATTAGCCATTTAATAAGCAGAGAGGTTAGCGCTCACCTAGAAACGCATTGGAACGAGCAACATCGTAAAACGTTAAAGTGGAAGTTTGCGCCGTTTTTCAAAACACAAAATGAAGACGTATTTGGAGACGGAGAACGGACTGAAACTTAGTGCCCGAGGAAGACAGATGTGAAGCAGTTATACCATCAGACTTGCTAAAGCTGTCGAAAAAATTCGCAAGATATAGTGAGATCGAGTTTTAAAAGATCTAATATCTAAACTTGGTGAAGATGAGTGTTAATCTCGGAAAATACATACAATATTCTGCCCCTCTGGGAAACAGCGACCACAATATTCTATCTTAGAACATTTTTATTTCATCAACCAGAAATAGGCTATGCCCATTAAGTATATGAAAGGGAACGCCACTTAGATAACAATGCATTTGCAGCAATCGAATGGGATCTTGGTTTTGCTGAAAAAATTGTTTAACGAATGCTGGCAAGGTTTCAAAGCTGCTGTTCAACTGCAAACTGCAAACTTCATATCCCAAAGCAAACCACTACTAACAAAAGGGCACCTCTCCCGCTAAATATTGTCAATGCATTACACAGGAAAATTATTTATGGAAAATCTACAAGGCTAAGAAGACTGATGATTCCTTTAAAGTTTTTGGCTCCTTTTCGAACAATTTTACGACTGCTCTTCACTACACGATGAGTCCCCCCTTCGCTGTCTAAGGGCAACAACTTTGCTAACCCGTCAAGGAAACCTGTTTAAGGACGGCATGCACTCATGGCGCTAGGAATCGACCGGATACCGTTTAGCCGGATACGGGTCGGTTCCAGATAATTTGATGTCAGTGCCGGATCGGTTCCGGATCTAGGTTCCGGAGCCCAGCCGGAACCGGATACCGGGTAATTCACATAAAAAAACGAAAAAAGCTGTTTATTTTTTTTCTCTTATAAGTTGCAGCTATGGTGTTAATTTTCGCTTTGTTTCACATTATTTTCTTACATTAAACACGAAGAAGTCTTACGCTATTATGAGTACCGGCATTGTATAAGTGCATGTACGCTACAGAACTGTTTTTGCAATGTTGCTGTTTTAAATAGTCAAACAAAGCACTCATTAGATTAATCAGTCAGAAGACATTTTTCTAGTTGAAGGATTTCTCATTGATTAGCCTACTGCTTCATTTCGAAAAATAATTTGCAAAATTTTGCAATATTTCTGCATGCATTTGTCCATGCATTTATTTTAGATTAAAATTATTGAATTTTGGTTGCATAAAAAAAAATCAAAATCACAACAGGTCTTTTATTTATAGCTTTTTTAAATTGCTTTCGTTCCGTTTTGTATTGCGCACAGTATAACAAAGACCGAAAGCAAAACAAAAGGAACGAAAAAAGGAGCAAAATAAGGAACGAAACCAACATCAAAAAAGCTGTATTTTTGTTTTCATTTTATGAACAAAACTGTCTCGACTCTTGCAACAAGAATGGAAGTCATCTTTGGTTTATCATGCCATTATTTCTTGCTAGTTTTTGATGCCATCATTAAACTGTCTTACTTTTCGAATTTAAACCCTTGGCGTCCAAACCACGATTTATCGTCACTTCAAAACCGTTTCTAAAACTCCCGACGCACCCTCGATTCAAAGCCCCGTTTGCAAAGGAAAACCACCATTGCATACAACGGAGGTGTAATGCCGACTGAATTAAGTACTGTGGCACGCCTATTTTGGATTAATTTAATATCGTCGTTTAATTACCTTAATTGATGTTTTTGTTGGCCGTGTCGTCAAAATTGACGTGAAATTGCTTTTGTTTGCTAAAACTAGACCTTGGTTCAAGCTGTCGTAACCCAACAAATGGCCGCCATCTTGGTCGCGTTGGAAAGCTGTGATTCCCCGGTTGGCACCTGTATAGCACGTGATCACTCATCGCGGCGGGGGCCAGTCGCAAGTGACATCATGCGAAGCGAGTCTAGGTCACAGCCATTGGAGCTAGCAGGTGCGCGTCTATTGGCGGACAGCCACTTTGGAGTGGGAACGCGATGGCGGCCATAAATGATTGCTTTCAACGATAGCGAATATAAATTAGGAAATAAAACAACTTTAAACTACTTCTACGGTATTAAAAACTTAAAAAAGGATTTAGGAAGCCGTAAACAACGCTGGAATGGAAGAATAACCAGAGGATGATCATTTCAAGGTGTCCCATGTACTGCAACGGAAGGTGAATATTTTCGTAAGCACATTTACGTATTCGAACTTCGCCTTTTTTTTTAGTCAAAACCTAATACGATTATCTCAAGTATATTTTATACTGTAATTATTACATCTGCAATTTTTTATTCCCGTAGATCGCTTAGTTATTTTACTACTGTAGGATTTATTTTACCGAGGCATGCAACATGTTTATGGAGACATGTTTTGGTTGTGTTGCAACCGGTATCCGGCTCAATATAACTGCCGGATCCGGATATATCTGGACTCGGTCGATCTCTACATGGCGCAACCTTTGGTAGTAGCCATTATCGAATTTTATTAGAGCTACTTGCCAGCTGCACCATCGTGCACCAGGCTGAGCCAAGTAAGATAATGACAAATTTGAAAAAGAATGTTAATAGCAGAAATGTTGGGTTCACGACCTGAATTTTTGAAATGCTGAACTAATGAACTGGTTTGGTCCTATAGCTCGAAGTATGATTCACGTGTCCCGAATCTCTGGATCAATTCCTATATAAGAGGTGCTGCATTTGTTGTAGATACTGAAACTCTGAAACTAGCCTTAGGTCATACGTGTACTTCATGCTGCAACTTACAACTGTTAAAAAACATAGGTAATATTTTGGTTTGAGTTGAGGATCGAGATTAGCGTTGGTTTCTTTGCAGATTGCCCGTGATGGAAAGTGAACATGTTAAACTCACCATGGTTTTATTAAAGTTTTCTTCCTTCCTTACAATTCTTTTCTATGTGTCACTGGTGTTAAAACGAATTTCATACAGGTTTTTCCTTTTGTCTTCTGAAATTTTGAAAATTAATAAATCCAGAAACAGAAGGAACCCAAAATACACAAAAATTAGCATATGCATTTTATGCCCCTAGAGAGTAAACTGCCCCCACTCAGGCGCGCAACAATTTGCTCTCGCCAAAAAAATCTAAAACAAGGCCTAATTGGAGCCAAAAGATAACACACAAAAGGATACATTCACGGTGGTATTGAGGAAGCCAACCACTTCCTCAATGATGTCGCCCTTTTCGTATGTGGCCAAGAGTTGAGAACAAAGATGGATGTGGTCTGAAAGATGAATCAACGGAATCTGCGCCTTCTTATCATCGTCAATCTTGACCTCAAGACCATCAGGTGAAGCTTCCATCACGACACATTTGTATATCTAGAACACAAGACAGGAACTCGAGAGAAATTCTGAGATGAGACAACAATCTACAACCCAAGTTAACACTTGATCAATGCGACTTACTTTTCCAATGTCTATTCTGTCAAATGAAATATCTTGCAATGCACCAGGATCCTGTAAGTAAATGAGCATCATAAATAATCAGTTCTACGTTTCACGGTACACCTTGCATTTATGCAGCAACTTGGGTTTTATGAAAACTATGCATGTTTCAGTAGTTGAAGACTTTTAATTTAATTTTTATTACTGTATTACAATAAAATCCGACAGACGGTAGCTAATACTGTAAACCGGACGGTAGCTAATACTGTAAACGCTTCAACAAATGCTCACCCCTTTCATGCGGAAAATCCATTGTTAATAGGGGGATAAACATTTACCCGTGTAAACCTACGCACAAAATTCAACAATACATCCTAATCGGCGTTTACCGAAGTTAAAATGTATCAGTAAAACCAAGAATTTATAGGTAAAATTCTTGGTAAAATAGATCACTTGAAATCAAGCTACTCTCACCCGTACAGATCTCTAAACAAGCTGTTTCGCCCTTGTTTGGGCTCGTCAGTGGATGAGAGCAAAGGTACCTTGCTGATGGTAATTTAACCAGCACAAAATCGGACTGGGCTCTCTGGGTGAGAGCAGCTTGATTGCAAGTGATCAACTGCAACCCTCTCCAATGTCGGTCGCCTCTCGTCATTTGGCGAATGGAAATCAGCAGTTGGCGACCTGAAATTTAGCTCTTTGTGAGTGTCATTCTATTGCTAGTCGCCAAATAGAATGCACTCAAAGAGCGATATCTCGGGAACCGTACAAGTTAGAGACGAACGGTTTGCGGCGTTATGCTCAGATTTATAAGGGCCACATAACTGCTTTATCTTCATTAATACTGGGGTTAAAGAGAATTTTACAATTTCATAAATGCATGAATTAGAAAAACCATGCATCATGCAAAATGTCATTGTATGCGGCGAGTAGAAATTGTGAAATGGCGAGTGCTTTGTAAGGTCTATTGGCCAAGTGGCGACTGCTACTAGATTCATATTCGAGAGGGTTGATCAACTGCCATTAACAGGCCTAAATTTACGTGGCATATATTCAGTAGAATAAAGCCCAAAACAAGCAGTTTCTGCTTTCAGCTTCCTGAAACCAATCTGGTTTTATGCTTATTACAGAAAAGCAGAAAGCAGTAATGCACAATTTATCAATTTTCCTGTAAATGAAAGGCACTCCTCTGCGTCTAATTAGCAATTACGGATGTACGATATTTGAAAAATTAGAACCGAGCCGAACAGAGTAAGCAACTTATACTCGAACTCTTCTCGTTGCGCTCATCCATACTAGAAAAACTCGTAAGAAATTATAATAACTTTGGCAATTTTTGACCGATTTTGATATTCCAATAATGGTATACCAAATTTGTCATCTCGATGAGAGCCTTCCATTGATTTAAATTAAAAACCATAGCTCAAACCATTTTAAAGTTGTAACTCAAAGCTGAAAAAATAATTTTAAACATTGAAGTGCAGTCAATTAAGCAACATTTTAATTTTAATTGTTCACCAAATACTCACATTACGGAAGGTACGGAAAATCGGTCAAAGTGTCGGGGCTCAAAAACTGGAACTCAGATCGATACTCAACTCTTCTCTTGCAAACTCGTCTCGACGCTAATTGAAACTCTTTTACTCGCACACCCCTATTAGCAATAAAACTCGAAAACTTGCTACTTGAAATCAAGCTGCTCTCACTCACAGAGATCTCTGGACAAGCACAAAACCAGACTGGTTTCAGTAAGCTAGAATTCAAGTGATCAACTGCCAATAATAGGCCTAAATTTGACTGTCTAACATTCAGCAGAGTGAAGCCCCAAACAAGCAGTAGTTTCTGCTTTTAGCTTGCTGAAACCAGTCCGGTTCTGAGTTTGTTCAATTAGCATCAGCAAGGAGCCTTTGCTCTCATCCAAAGTATTGTCTACTGACGAGCCCAAACAAGGCAAAACAGTCTATAGAGATCTCTGTGGGCGAGAGCAGCTTCATTTTAAGTGATCAACTACCACTAATAGGCCTAACTGTGGGTGTCTTAACATTCAGTAAAATGGACCCCCAAACAATCAGTAGTTTATGCTTTTTTGCTTGCTGAAACCAGTCCGGTTTTGTGCTTATTAAACTTGCTACTTCTATCAAAATTTCTATTGTTTTAAATCGACCTGTAATGACGTTGCCGCATCTGATCACTTACTAACCACTGGACTCGTCAACATCATGCTGCCCATCACACAAAGTATAGGCATGTTTGCACATACTTATGCAGCAATGACTTTGTATCGGCTTGAAATGTGTTACAACATTTCAACTGCAGTGGTAGCTAACATCTTTTGTCTTTAGCAATTATAATTGTCCGCTACCTTGTTTTTGTTTATCGTAGCATTACTTTTCACCATTGATTACAATTATGTTACAATTATCAGGTTCACACGAATGTAAGCCTAATTTAAAGTTAGATGAAAAAGCCAGTAGAGGGTGTTTGCCCAAGCGTTTACAATACCATTCCTAAAATACGAAAATATGACTTTCAGGGCTGTTACTGCAATCGCCATCTTGGCGAGTAGTGCTCAAAACAGTGTTGCCAAATGCACCATTTGGTAAGTGGTGATCAACATTGATGAAGCATTTTAAGGAACCAATTTCGTCACTTTGCCATCTCTCCAGAACCCAGCCAATCGCTCCACACTGAATCAGGCGACACTACACAGCAATCAGCTACACAATTAGGTGTTCAAGCAATGCCAATAACTGTACAATGCAAATTCCCACATCACTCACCCTGAAAGTAAGGAATAACTTTTCCTCCTCTGGAATGCACCTAATAACTTGACATGTGACAACTTGCCCAATGTAAAAATCCTTAGTGGGATCAGTAATGCCAAGCTGTCTATACTCATTAGAACTCACAAGGCCCTACAGAAAAAGAAATACAGTGCACACTGGTTATAAGGAACTTGGTTTATAAAATGCTTTTCTTAACTATTGTAATTCATTAAAACCCAGCCA
>JAHWFP010030905.1:8310-21228 GCA_023313725.1 Lithobius niger
TCTTCAAAGGGCTCTTGGGATGTCCCCAACGCTACTTTAAATCTCGGCGGTCACTTTTGCGCACTTACAGCTTTTTGCAAAAAAAAAACAAATCGGGTCAATTGAGAAGAGGCATTCAAATTCAATGTTACGTGGTGATCGATTTGTTAGCCATTTGCTAGGGTAGTATTTTGTAAACATTTCGTCAGCACTTTGTTAACGTACTGTGATTCTGTATGCACTCTGTTATCATACACGACTACAGCTGCATATACTGTATATAGTATAATGGAAGGAAGTAAACAAGCCAAACAGTGTAAATCATACCCTCGAAGTTTCCCAATGAGAGAGTTGAGATCCATCGGAGAGTGACCTGCGGTGAAGGAAACCCCGAGTCATGGCGAGTATGTCAGCAATCCTGTCTGGAGAGGGCATTACTGTTGCTGAGGATAGGTCGAAGGCGACACCGAGGAAGATGAAGGACTGGGAGTGGGTTAGACGAAGTTCTTGAAATTGATGCTCAGCTTAACTGCTGGAGGAGTCGTAGCGCAAATTTGCTATTGCGAAGGAGCACGGAGGAATTCTGGTGCCTGCACCTGTTGTCGATGGAGCACCGCCAAGACGAGTTTCAGAAGTCGTAAAAACCCTTGGTGCGGCATTTAGACCGAAGGGGAGACACAAGAACTTAATGGTGTTGTTATTCTACACGAAACGAAAAGGGTAGCAGACGGATGCATGAAGCAGGATATGTAGATATGCATCTTCGAGATCGATCGATATTGTCCAAAACCACTTGCGAAGGGGGTAACGAATCGAACCTAGGGTCTCCATCTTGAAGTGAGAATTCAGAATTCGCCGGTGCCAAAGATTAGAGTCTGTCACCGCCGGTTCATTTGGTAAATCGGTCGTTCTGTGTTTAGGTGATTCATTGGAAAGACAATTGGCATTTTTCTGTTTCTTGGACTGGCCGGCTTGACGATTCACAGAGTAGCCGGCTTGATGATTCGCAAACTTTTCAACTTGACGATTTGCAGACTTCCCGATTCACAGACTGGTTCCTTTGACGATTGACCTATATTGTAACCTGACGATAGGCCGACAATCCGAGTTTTTGTTGGACGACCAGATTTTCCGGTAGTGGAATTGGACGAATTGCCTACAGAATTTGCCGATAAGGGGACCAGACAGCAAGTCAAGCCGATTTAGGTTGCTTTTTCTTTCTTCAACTCGTTCAGTTCATTCGCCATTCAAGCATCTTAGCAACTCTTCTGTCGGTGAAGTGTCGCTTTTCCCATTTAATTTCCCTTTAACCTTTTCGGGGTCGGAATCTTTGTGGGAAGGGCTAGCCTCTCGAACACATATCGGGGATGAGACAAGGACTTTCTGTTTTGATTCAGTTAGTTTACTTGTGTTCATTGTTTTCTTGTGTTCATTCACTTTTTGAAGCTCCAGATAGCCTGTTCACCTCTGTGCTTCAGCCCGGCCACAGCTCTCGCCACCTCACCAACACTGCCTGGAGGCACTTAGGCCTACTGAACCACCATGAAGAAATGCTCGAACGAACCAAAGAATAAACCTTACACCAACTTGAACTCTTCATTGGGACTGGCAGTGGGCAATTATCCTAGAAGAAAGCATTATCCAAACTTTACAACCCAAGGCTGATGACAGGCAGGTTTTTTTTTTTTGGCAAATTCAAATACACTAGGAGGGCTTCCTGATGAGAATCACTTTGGCACGGGATGGGTATCATTCTCAAAGTCGTTAAATTGCAGGAAAGAGAGAACGCCTGTTTTCTCTGGATGTCACGGCTGTTTCGTAGTTTGTCACATTGTCTGGTTCTACATAAATTTGATGAAGTGCGGAAAAAGCTCGATGTGGACCTTGGGGAGTTGGCTAGGAGGCTACGGAAGTTTCTGTTGGCGAATATTTATGTAGAATTTCAGGGAGACAGTTATTGGCAAATCGCAGGCAAGCCCATGGCCTATTCATCATCGCCAAGATTAGCTGAAACGGTGCTACATTTTCCAATCCCCACGTGATAGACACGTTTCATGACGTAAAACTATGGGAACGATGTTGAAGTCTTTGCCTCCAAAACACCTGGAAGCCTCGTTGAGGTTGAAAGTATGGCTAACAACTGGGAGAAACAAGTTAGGGTCACTTCTGAGATGGAAGCTGAAAAAAACCATTGTTCCTTGATGTGATGGTAGAACGAGCAGGAAGCATTTTAAATAGCCACCTAATTTCAAACCAACACAAAGATGCATTGAGTATCAATCAGGTCATCCTAGAGCAGTGCCAACAGCTCCAGGAGAGATGTTGAGGAGTAGGCTTATGGAACACTCAGATGGGAAGGAGTTTTATACAAGGTGGTTCATAAAAAACTGATGAGCCGTAAAGGGTCAAATAATGTCTAATAGAACAGTAGTTTTGAAAGTCCATTTACGGTTCTGGAGGGTGCTAACAAAAAAGTTTAGACTAGGAAAGACAAATTTTGCTCGTCAGTTTTTTATGGACCACCCTGTATTTATATGAAATCCAAAGAGAAATTACTGAATTTAAGCTATCCAGCGAAGTTCATCCATCAGGTGAGCTGAAGCATGGAAGCACTCTGATGAAGAAAAGGACCTGAAGTAATGAAGGCCGAACCCACGGAAACTCTCACTTACGCACAGCATAAAAGCAAGAAGGTGAAAGAAACTTGGCCAAAATGGGAATTTGATGTTTTTTTTAATAATCCAACTTGTTTGAGGGATTGGTAGGGAACAAGATTCTGACCTCGTAAGCAACTAAATGAGGAAAGGGGAAAACTTGAGTTAAAATGCAAAAACCACCAGCTGAGTCTTAGCCCGCCGCCAGGGTTAGTCAACGTGTGGTTGACCCAGAATTCCCATGAACCACACCAGTGGAACCACGAAAAGACATGGCCAAAGAACACTGGCGCTTCCAATTATAGGAGTGGTGCACTGGGTACCCTGCAGCAAATGCCCAAGGTTACGTTGGCGAGACCAAGTGTGAAATTAGCACTAGTCGGAAACACCTGAACGCCAACAAGGGAAACGATTTTCGTAGTTCAATAGCAGTTCATGCTAACAAGTGTAAGCACTCCATAAATGGTAGGAATTAGGACTTTTCAAGTGTTGTAGGAATAAGGACTATTCAGTGTTGTCGGAATAAGGACTATTCAGCGTTGTAGAAATAAGAACTATTCAGTGTTGTAGAAATAAGAACTATTCAGTGTTGTAGAAATAAGAACTATTCAGTGTTGTAGAAATAAGAACTATTCAGTGTTGTAGAAATAAGAACTATTCAGTGTTGTAGGAATAAGAACCATTCAGTGTTGTAGGAATTAAGAACTATTCGTGTTGTAGGAATAAGGACTATTCAGTGTTGTATGAATAAGGATTATTCAGTGTTGTAGGAATCGTATCAAAATTTCAGAATAGGATTAAACGCAGTTTGTAGGAATCCAAGTATATGATTGTTTAAGAGCTATTATCGCTAACAGCAGTGTTGAGCTTGAATTTCCTGTATATGCCAGCTACTTCCGGTAATGCATTAAAAAATGTCACGATACAGGGTGCCACCGGTTAATTCTGGTTTCTATTGCCTAACAAAACTGTAAATTAGCATTCTTGTCTAGAATGCGTTCATTCCCTACTTTTTTAGTAGTTCGCGTGCGTGCGTGCTATAAAAAAAAGCCGCATGCGAAAGCCAGGTATCTTGTTTCCTTTCAATACGTCATGGTGGTGACTCAAGATTGGAGGTAGGGTGGTTAAAGGTAACGCATATATTTTCGTTAGGCAATAAAAACCACAAAATTAACCGGTGGCACCCGGTATTCTAACGTTTTCATATGCCATTTGTATATATCCATACCTATAAATTTAGCATTTACAGGTGACCTCTTCAAAACATGGCGGCAGGCACCAGCTGACGAGTTCCCTATGGTTACGAGCTGGTTCCCCAAAAAGTTATACACTTCGCACTTTATTGAAAGGAAACAGAAAA
Source organism: Lithobius niger (assembly GCA_023313725.1). Classification (NCBI taxonomy): domain Eukaryota; kingdom Metazoa; phylum Arthropoda; class Chilopoda; order Lithobiomorpha; family Lithobiidae; genus Lithobius; species Lithobius niger. The sequence goes on from JAHWFP010030905.1 coordinate 12,304, forward strand.
CAGGAAAATTAATTCTCTTTTGGTAGGATGTCGTGGCCCGTTTTGAATGAGGGGTCTTGCTTCTACTCCCAAGTGCTTAAGGGGGTTGGACGACAGATCTGGCAGCGACAATGGGTCCCAGACGATGCCCATTAACATGTTATCTCTTATGTAATGTGACGTGAAGACGGAAGAGCTTCTCCAAGATTCCACTTGAAGGATGTCGGACACAGGAATGTCGTTGTGTGAGACCCAGGATATAGAGATGGTCCCTTAGCTCTTGAGCTGTCACCCTGATGTATCTGTCAGTGCAGTCGACGTTCAGGTCTTCGTAGGTAGTGACAAGTTTTGATCCAGGTTGCGATCATTCTGGCATATATCTCGTCATAATCTCTCTTGAAAGGGATAAAGAGTTGATTTCGCCCTTTGCGGAGTTCGTTATTGTCTGTCCTTTCGATGTAGAAACGGAGGGCTCGTACGGGACAGAGGCGGCATTCAGGTTCGTCACCGATGATGGTGCAAAGCGCTGGAATGCAGGTCGGTTGGGACGGTTCGCATAGCTTCTAGATTTTTGCTCTGAGTGAAGAATGGGACTGAAGATAAGCTGATGTGAAGTTTGGGAAGAAAAAGAAGTTGTCTGGATCAACCCATAAAGTATGGACTTCCCTGCAGCACAGACTTGCGGCGAGGGTTAGTAAGACTGGCTTGCGTGTCAGGTTCAGGGTGCAGTCTTGTAATGGTTCATAAGGGATTTCATTAGAATGTTCAAGATAATTGAAAAATCCCAATCGGGAAAGATGCGTCGGATTGTGGGACGTTCGACCTCAAAGAATTTGAGAAGTGAGGAGATGCTTTGAAGAAGAGTTTAGTGTGGCACGATAAGACCGAAATGGTGGATCCTTTAAGGCCTTCAGAGAACGAAATCAGTCGGTTGGGTAAAGAGGGACCAACTGGTTCACTTTTCTTCCTTACAACAATAAAACCATCTTTTCCAATGGCTGTCTTAAATTTTGTTGGTTGATTCCCTGATGGCTTTGCTTAAGATTCTGGTCTCCTGCTTAAGAATTCCGGCCTCTTTGACAAGTTTAATGATGGTAGCCACCCGTTTGGTTCACTGCTGGTTTTGGTGTGGAATAGGGTCCCCTTTCTTTGAGAAAGCAGATCTGGAACTTCTGGGAGTTTTCTTAGGGCGTCTACGAATAGATTCGGCAGTCGGAGAAAACCACGGTGTTGTTGGCCAGTTTTGGCTATTAGCAAAAAAAGGCCATTGGTCGACGCCATCTTCCAGACTGTCAGGGGTAGCAGCAGAAATGGAAGGAAGACATAAGCATAGGTTCTCCCAAGGAAATGTCAATGTGTTCACAGCCCAAGCCAGGTTGTCGGGAACTGCACTGATGGACTGGCAAAGAGGTCCATCATGGGACAGCCTCTTCTGTTGAACAGAGATTAGCAGATGGACATCTTCAGTGTCCACTCGTCTGACGGTACTTTGTGGCAAGAAAATGAATCCGCTACGACGCTCCGATTGTCTAAAATGTGTAGTGAAGGATAGTCGTCTTCAGGTTGATGCAGAGTTTGAAAATTACCGACGTGATCTCGTGGAGTTGGCAGGATTCCGTGCCACCTTCCTTTGGATATGTATGCCTCGGCAGTCGTGTTGTCCGTTCGGATTTGCAAGACCTTCCCGGAGATTAGATTCTGAAAGTGGGGAAGGGCACCGAGGACTGCTTTCTGTTCCAGTACGTGCCGGAGACTTTTGTGATGTTTTAAGTGGGACTTCCAGAGAGGCAGCTGTGAGAAAGCAGACGTCCGGTTGGGGTCTTAGAATGGGACTGATACCAAGAGGGTCTTGACATCTGACCACCACATGAGAGTCCTGGCCATCGATATGCCATTAGGGACAAGATTTGCCATGGAGTCCTTTTCCCTATCAGAGAGAGTTCCTTTAGAGTGGCAAGCTCTCTGGAGAAGGCAATACTGTTGCAGATGCGAGGTTAAATGAAACCCCTAGAAAAATGACATCTTTGAGCTGGAGCTAACCTTGATTTTTGTAGGTTCACACAGAAGCCAAGACAGTTGAGAAGGCTTATGGTGGAAGTCCAGGTTGCAGGATACTTGGTTTGGGTCTTGTTTGAGATCGCCCAAGCAGGTGTTCACTTGGATTTGAGTCTGAAGAGGATGGGCCAGAATTGGTTTGATTACGAGCGTGAAGATTCTGGGAGCCGCGTTGAGGCATTTAGGCAAATTCGTAGACTACACCGTCGTATATAAAACAAAAGAGGTGGTGTACGAAGGTGGAACAGGACGTGTTGGTACGAGTCTTCTGAATCTATTGACACCATCCAGTCGTTGTATCTTAGAGATCGTCGAAAAGTGTCTACGGTTTCCATTTTGAAATGAAAGTTTTACATCTTCTGATTTAGAAGTTTTAAGTTGAAGATAGTCTTTCGCCGCCAGTTTTTTTTGGTCAAGAAAAATTAGCTGTAAAATCTTGGACGGAATGGATTTGGGCTTTTCCTGATGGCTCCTTTAGTTAAGAGATCTTGGCATTCAGATGAGCGGCGATCAATTGCCATGGCGGGGGTGAGCTGAGGGTTATGGTGATGAAGGTTGGGCGGAACCCGTGGCTGATGGGGAAAATCTCACTTCAAAATCATCAAATTCTCGCAAAGTCAGTCGAAAGTGAGGGAGACGGCCGCCTACGGGTAGAGGCGACAGGGCATGGACCACGTCATTGGTTATACGATCTTCCCTCTGGTACCAGGACATAAATAGCGGCTTCGGCGGTCAGGGGTGGAGCTGCAGTTGTTTCTTCCCCTTGCTCAATTTGAGGTCTTCCCACGAAAGGACTGGTTGTCGATCGGGAACCTGTTGGAGTCATCGTTGTGTTTCTGCTGTGGCCAGTTGTCTCTGTAGCCTCGACGAAAGGGTTTTGGTTGATTTTTGAAGAAAGGCTTGCAGTTCCGTTTAGGTTGTTTCTTTTGGCTTTGTCGAGACACGGTGAAAGTTTTGGAATTAATCCACGAAAAAGGAGTAGTCGTATTCATGAATCGGTTGGTTTCGCAGAACGTGCTTTGCCGAGTTCTTGAGGCTGGTTACCAATTGTAGAGCAATGTCCCGAGGTAGGAAGGATAACTTGAAAAGGGCTTTCGTGAGGCAGTTCATCGAGTGAAACATCGCGAATCATGCCTTTTCGAACAACTTGACTGATGAGAAAAGCACGATATTTGGCCTCAAGGCTGTTGTGTTCGGACGAAAACGTTTCACAGAAGGCATTAGCGGCAGTGTTGAGCACATCTACTCGAGAAGCTGCTCGTAATCCGAGTCGTAAGATCTTATTGCCTTTTAAAACTGCCGACGGGACTTTCACTAGTTTGTTGATGAAGAGCAGTGCCGAAATCCATTTTGTTTCGGAGGTTAAAAATTCAGATTGCGGGCATGTGTTCCTCGGGTTAGCAGTGCTATCACTCAAGGGTTTCAAAAACCATGCCTCACGGCCATGTTGTGGTGCTGGGATGTCCTTGTCCAATCCCTGCAGGTCACTTTCCCGTAGTAAAATGTCACCGTTGCATAAGAGTTGGAAGCAGATTGGTGGAATGCCCTAGGACGGCACAGCGTCGTGGATTGCAGTCATGTAGGCTGAAGCTAAAGCAATACAGTCCTCTGTTCTTAAACGGTTCGCAATAAGGGGAAGAAGGCTTGTACAGAAAACAATCAGGCACTATGTCTTCCACCGTCTTCGTGAGACCTGAAAGAGGGATGCCTGATGAGTCCTTGTGCTATCGCTGAAGTGAGCGTGTTGAGAGCTTTCGTCTTGATTGGAGCAGTTGCCAGAAGTTATCATGATGGCCAGACGAAAGGACAGATCCATTATAGGAACAGGAGCGGTGGCGGCGAGCATTATTGAAAGTGGATGCGAAATCGAAGTCGTTGCGACTGTCCATGGAGTGCAGACCACGTGACCTAGTGTGCTTGGCGTCATCATAAGGGGATCTGTGAGATGAAGCTGAAGTTGTCGTTGTTACCCAAGACGTTGTGTAGGATTTGCTAGTCAAGGAAGGCATGAGTGACAGCCTAGTTTTTTTCTTGTAGGAAAAATCTGGGATGACCCGATCCATAAATTTGTTGCCTTAGTTCTTAGAAAGGGCTTGTCCGGGTGGAACCGTTGATGTGGATTGGCGCTTCAAGAGAGGCACGAGAGAGAATCGGGACGACAGATCCAGTGTTTTTGTGTTTATTGATGGAGGCATGGGACTTAGCCTTTCGTCTCAGCCACGAGTAGTTCACTTCGGCTAGGTAAAGGTCGGCCTGAATGTTTTTGTAATCGGGTCCTCTGGGGTTTCGATGATGGTTTGACCACAAGGAACAGACGAGATGTTGGACGTGTCAGCCGTGATGCAAATGGGAGCAGCAGGGGCGGTTGAAGGGCACGGACAACAATAAGCAGACAAAAGGTCCTTGCCGGGGGATGCAGCAGAGCCCAGTGGTGAAACCGGTAAGGAAGATAGTTTGGGACGGCAAGGTAGGCGAACATCAGTCGGTGGTCCAGATGAGCCGGGAAGCAGGGTGAACAGCAGAAGAGCTGACTGAGAGCGATGAAGTCTTTCGTGCCGGAGCTTCTTTCTTGGCGGCATTGACTTTTTGACATTGTGAATGATGAACAAAAGGTGTTTATGGAGCGCGAACGAAAGCCTGTCCACAATGAGAGCTAGAGAAAAAAAAAACCAGGCTTTTTTATAGGAGGGAGTATGCATGCGCACTTGGGTTACGCAGCTAGTCAAATTTGAACAACTAAAAAACTCTAGGGAATGGAAGCATTCGAGACAAGAATGCAAAATTTACAGGTAATGGATTGGAACGGAATATAGAAACCTAATCTTTTCACCAAATCAAACCAGAAGTTATTTCCCAAAAGCAAGTTAGAAGCTGTAGGCTGTAGCAACGGACAGCTAACAATCAACTGCTACAATTTTTTTTTTATAAAGATGACTTTACAACAAGTTGAATTTTAAAGATAACATTTCTTTATTTAGTGAAAAACTTGAATCGCAAGCTAGAAATGAAAGCAACTAAAGAGGCAGCGAAATCAATTATTACAAGCTAGACTTACATTATTGACAAATAGGGTGTGTGAATAGAATAATTTTAATTAGAGTCGGGCCGAATTTGCAGCAAAAGAATTGAGTATTTAGTGAACACACTTATTTTGGAAGTATACTTTTATTTGTTAGCGTAATAACTAAGATGCGGCCTAGTTTTCCAGTTTTTTGGACATTTTAGCTAGAGGCTTTTAATGTGCACAACCAGAAAGCTCTCGAGACGAATTTGGTTCCACAAAAAACTGACGACCCAACATATTTAAAGTCCAACTTTTCTAGTTAGCACCCCTCAGAACCAGGATAGGTCAGAAATTAAATCTGAAACTGAATATTCTGTCCTCTCCTGGTTTTGAGGGGTGCTAACTAGAAAAGTTGGACTTAACAAAATCTTGGGTCATCAAGTTTTTTGTGGACCACCCTGTATTTGAACGTCAAAACCGGTCAAAAATTGGCGAAGTTATCACATTTTCACCGGATTCCAGATTACCGAGTATGAATGTCAGCAACGAGCCCAAGTATATGTTCCGTACTCAGCCCGGCACAAATTTTTCAAGTATCACACTTCCCTATTGATGAAAGATCAATTTGTTACTACAGTACTGCTTGCTTTGAATGAACTTTTAAAGTCTCTGTTCACTGGTTCCATTGTAGTTATGTACCCAACGTGGACTTTTACTGACAACCCTCTTTAATGCTGTACATTTTAGGTTCATGTGTAGCACAACTATAGATTATGTTACTTAGGCCATAGGAAAAAATGTTTTGTCACCTGGTGATTAGGCTACTTTAATTGTTTGTTTGAAACTAACTAACCTAGTATCCTAACCCTTGTGTGTCCTACACCATTTTTACCGTTTGCACAGCCAAACCATGGCCTTTGTAAACTTGAGTAACTATACGGTCTCCTGGTATAAAAAAAATTGCCCATGTAATAATTATGAAAATTTGATCAACGAGGAACGCAAAGAATCCCAGATCAGGGATTTGATAAAGGTAAATCTTGCACTACAAACCTTTTGGAAGCACGTAATGTATGGACCGACCTTGCTGACAAGGGTGTACCAGTTGATGATGTCTATACTGATATCAGTGATGCCTTTGGAAGCATTGATTACGAAGTCCTCATTAACATTCTGCTAGATATTGGTTTGTCTTCTGAAGTACTGGGACCTAAGATTTTTTAACTTTACACGAACAAAGTCACAAAGTTATTTCTATTCCTTGCTTGCTAAATATAAAATAAGCAGCACGTCCGAATGGACCTACCGTTGCACTAGACTGTAAACTTCATAATCCCTGCAACTGTGACGATGCAGTCAAAATAAACACGTTAGCATTTCTTTAAAAAAATGTATGCCTTGGTGCGGAAATATTTAATACATGGGCATAAAAAAATTTATTCCAAAACTAATAAAATTCTTTTAAATACACACAGACACGATTCCACACAATACAGGGTAAATCTTCGTCACAAAATACATTAAAAAATCAATACTTTATCCCATACATTTAACGAATACTTTGTTTTAGCAAGCTTGTGGTCTCTTTGCCTGCTTTTGCGGCCTCTTTTTTCTTCTTCTGCGGGTCAACAGCAAAGCATTTCCAGAGACGGAGCGTTTCGTCTGCAGCTGCAGAAGCAATAGTTTGTCCATCTGGACTCATAGCCATATGAAGAACACGAGATGTATGACCTGTTAAGAAACACAATCAAAATCTTTCTATGTAAAAGTTATAATTCACCAATATTTGAGGGACTTAACCCCTCTCATCACGTGTATTAATTTTTTTTTCAATACGCCACCTCAAGTAATCCTCTAACTTTACTCTATCCTTTCGCTATAAACCAATTGTAAAACATGGCTGCTCGTAGAATTCTGTATTCCAGGGATTACATTACCCTACCCTGTACATAATTGCAATTCCAGCATACTTCGTTGTTGGAAATAGGTTTGCACTAGGGATTGACCAAACCTACTTACACTAAATCCAGATCAGACCGGATAATTTGAAAGGTTGCCGAATCGGAACCAATTCTGACCCGATAAATGAAAGACGAAATTTTAAACATAACTTAATTTTACTTAGGCCATGCAAGGTAAAAAAAAAATGGTTCTCAGGCCCTCCCGCATCAATTTTTTTGCAAGAAATAAAAATAATTGACGCAACATTTATTAGTGACTTTTCCAAATTCAACACTAGTCTGATCACTACTGTGGTATCAATGCTACGTAATCCGCCGCATCATCTAAAAAGCTTCGCAACAATTTTTGGGGGGGGTTCTGAAATCCGAACTACGCTTTCTGAAAATAAAAATGGCTTTAAATGCTGTTGAAGCAATCTGACCATTTTTTAAAAATTCAGTATGAAAACGGCACTTTTTTTTACTATAAAATGTGTTAAATATTTAAAAAAAAACTCATCTCGTCAGTTTTCAACTTTCTGTGCTCAAAAAAAAAAGCCTCATCCCTCATCAGTTCTCAACTTTCTGTGCCCGAGAACCATTTTTTTAACTTTGCATGGCCTTATCCAAAAATACTTTTAGTTATCGAATCAAATCGTTTTTTTAATGCTCCATTCCCAAACCTTAAAGCTTCCATAGCAATCCACCAGGTGGCGTCCCTGCTCACATCTCAGCACAAATTGCTACCAATCCGACGAGAGCAGGGAAGGCAGATGTGTTTACCTAAAAATCGATTCCTATTGTACAGCGCAGGATTACTATCACAACGACAAGTCAAGTATTTTAGAAGATGTAAAAAGTAGCTTTAAAATTTCGTTTTCACTTTCATCAAAATATTCTTTAGTTATTGGCAAATTTCTTCCAATAGGAAGTGGATGGAGCCTAACATTACAAGGCAGCCATCTGATGCAAAGCTTCCCTTCGCTATCCTACCCGCAGTAAGGATAGACGTCCAACTCCCAAACCCCCCCCCCCTCCAAAAACCAACAGAGCAAAAAGCGCTACAGCAGCCACCTGCAGACCCCTGTGTACTGCGTGCCATGTAGGGACTGCAAATCTGTTTACATTGGAGAGACACACCGAAAACTCCAGACGAGAATCTATGAACGCCGAAGAAAAGTGCGGACATTAGACCCACTCAATGGAATTTCCGTGAACCAACGAAAAGAAAATCACCAGATAGCATGTGAACTCGCCTCTGTCCTGCTGAAATCCAATACACCAAACGACTCCCACCTTCGTGGGTTGGAATCTCTAGCCATCCAAAAATTTCGGAAGCAAGGTGCAGCAATCATGAACATTGCCAATCCATCCTATCCCAACATCGACTGACTAGTGAGACCAGATCTCGCCAAAAATCTCAGCAGGCAATGGAAATCAGAGTTTGAGCGCGCGATAAAGATCAGTGGTCCAACGGAAAATGTGGCAAGTTCAAATTCTAATTCAGATTCTGACACAGCCTAAAGCAATGTGAACCTCGTTTAGTACTTCGTTATTTGCCTGGACTTTTGAAGGTGGACGCTGCATTATTCCACCGAAAATTCAAGTGGACAGAGTTTATAATTGTTAATTTATTAGTGGTGAAGTGTGAACTTTGAATTACAAAGCTTCACTGACATCTTGGCAGTAAGACCACAGCACACCAGCCTAACACGTTCTTTCACGATTGCACCCTCACCAGTTTAACTGACGTTTTGCAGCTAGTGGTTGATGAAGGTGTGTTAGTTGCACCAGAAACAAGCCGCCAGTAACAGCTAGATACCTAAATGGCAAAAGCCCAGGACGAACACAATGTTGTTGCCTAAAGTGTCAGCAGCGTCGAGAAAGCACAAATAACGAAAAAGCACCAGTAACGAGAAAGCACCAGTAACGAGAAAGCACCAGTAA
>JAHWFP010030906.1:15366-27064 GCA_023313725.1 Lithobius niger
AGTAAAAGGCTGGAAAGCATTAGACCTTTACTACCCGGTGGTTAGATTAGTTCTAGTCTCTTCGGACTGAACGTGTGTATGAACGGTTGTAGCAGGTTTTCTTTGTTCTTAGAATATTGTTTTGGAACTTTAATAACACAATTTTCTTGTGAAGTTTGGCATTTTGTCTTTTGATGCTTTAGAATTTTTATTATATTTCGTAGATTTATGGTAGAGGATTACCATAATGCTGTCTGCTACGAATATGCTGGCATGTTACTAAATTGAAAAATAATTTTCAACGTAAAGCAAAGCAGGAAACGTATAACCATACTACCACTTGATCATCACATGGGTCATTGTAGGATGATTTCCAGTTTTTCGTGAAAATGTATTTATTGCTGACCACCGGGTAGTAAGGGTGTAATGCTTTCCAGCCTCTTACTGACAAAATTTTACACCTAGACCCTAACTGTCAAAGCTTGTCCGTGTTCCTTCTAGGTTTTGACTTTTAGATCCTTACTCTAAACATTTAACGTTCCGTTTTTGTTTATTAATTCGTGTTACTTTTAGAATTGCAGCTAAACTGTAAAACAGTGCAGTTGACGGTCACAGCTCATAGTTTAACACAAGAGACCCTAGGCTGACCCTCACTAATCTAGCTATCGCCAATGTTAACAATAGAAACAAATCCTTTAATCTTCAGTCTATGTCTCGCAGCTGATGTTTGCTAATTGGTATTGTTGCATAATAACAATGTTTAAAACAATGTAAAACAATCAATCTGGTGGTTTAGAGCTCCGTAACCCCTGAACCACTTGACCAATTAGAAAAGGCCTTATGAAAAGGGCACATCTACAGAGCAATACCTGTAAAATGAGCTAAGAACCAGCTTTATAGGACAAATGGTTTGACCTGTAGAGAGGACAGACGAAAGTATCCCCAGAACAACAACAACAACAAGAAGCTGAACAAGAAGTTGTCTATTTGGCCCTTGTTTGCATCTCGGGTTTGGCTGGACCGAATTTCACAATTTTTGGACTGCAGACAGGCCTTTACTAGTCAAGGCTAGATTCCAAATTTGGTTTAAATATGTTTACTTTTGACGGAGTTATAAGCTCTCAAAGTTGAGAGTTTAACACAGAGGTCCTAGGTCGACCCTTACTAACACTGGCTATCGCCAGTGTTAATGTTTTAATCTTTGCGTTTTACATGTTACTTTTAAGTTTGGAAGGCACAACTTGTGCAGTAAGCTGGGAAAATAAGCAGCCAGGACTACAAAAAAATAAACGTAAAATAACTGAATTGTTGGAGAAAATAAACTTGACGTTTCGAAACATTAACAATAAAAGATTTTAAAACCTCATCAGTCTCCTATCAGAATAGGCAGACCAGAATAGACGGAGCAAAAAACAAAGCATGCCCTTCTCCCTTGCAAGCAAATCAGAAATGTTTGCGGTGTATCCAATTAATCACACTCACTGTGTTAAGTGGTTGGCTAGTGAGGGGTTAAATTCTTTGTTGTTTGTTGTTGTTTTTGCTGCTCGGGGGTTGTGTGTTTATGGTTTATTATTAGTGTTCACTTGCTTTTTTTTTAATTTTATTATTTATTGTACTTATTTCATAATTTAATTGTTTATTATTTATTGTTCTTTTGCTTTATTTTATTTTATACTACTTGTTTCAAAATTTTAATTCTATATGGTTTATAATAATAATAATAATAAATAAATAACTTGTCGCATAAGCAACTTGAGTGGGAAGGGCCCATTGCGGTCCACTGACTCCCAGCCAAACTCACAATTTTTTAAAAGAAATCAATAAAAAACAAAGTAACGTTGCAGGTCTGGTCAATTGAGGTCACGGAATAAAAAATAAAAAAAATACTGAACAGTTAGAAAGTAACTGGAGTCAAATCAACATGTGCCTAATAGTAATAAATAAAAAACTGTAAGAAGTCAATAAAAAAGTAAACCAGAAAAATAAAATAAAAACATATTAAAAACCTTTTAAAATATTTAAAAACCATATAAACATATAAGGCAGTAAGGCAGTGAACTGAAATTTAAAAGCGCTTTAAAAACCTTTTTAGTCACATCTGGACAACCTACTTTTAAAAGTAAGTAAGTTAGGAGCCTTGACCACCTCATCAGGAAAAGCATTCCATGGTACGACAACTCTGTTTGTCCAAAAATACTTGCGAGTATCAAAGTTAGCTTTGTTTACCATTAACTTATACGAATGACCGCGAGTTCTTAGTGTAACTTTAGTGTTATTAGTGTAACTTTATTAGTTAATTTGCAGAATTATTTAGTTAATGACTTAATTTGTTTAAGTTATTGATTAATTTTGCACTTTAATGAATTGCCCTTGTTTAGTTAATTCAGTTTACCCATACCGTGAGATATGGTTATTTATTTATTTATTTATTTATAGTTATATAGTTTTATTTATTTATTAATTATTCAGTTTTTGAGAATATTTAATTGTTTCGATTTTTATTATTTTTTATTTATTTGGTTGCCTATGGGGTAGTGGCACCAGATGTGGAGCGAATGTTGGTGTGAGTGAGATGCTTGGCTGCAGGAAAGGCTGCTCTGCATGGCTTGTAGTTGCTTATACCACACGCCATGGCTGTTTGCTGTGATTGCTGTGACGTGCATAGCACGTGACTGGGCTAGTCCAATCAGACGGCCAAACAGCCGTTGTTCTCGTTCGTCATTGGCTAACTCATGGTGACGTCACGGCAAACAGCCATTGCGCATGGTTTAGGAACAGTGGGAGGAACCAGGTTTGAACTTGAATGTGCTGGCAGTTGAGAATGCTCAGTTAGACTGGGTGAAAGCGCCTGTTTTGGTCTTTATTTTTATGCTGTGATTAGGCAGGGTGTTTAGGTGTATCCAAATGCTCAGGTCGACTGAACATGGCTTACCAGCAGCACCAGTGCAACTATACCCTCCGCATTAGCATATATCACACTAACTTAAAAGGACATTCCTCCCAACGCCATTTTTCTCGATCCTCCACATCAAGTACGGCCCCCAAAGTTCTATTTACGTGCTGTTTATTTTTCCCTCGGTAAAAATCGGTCTTAAAATGTGGCGTCTAGGCGATTTTTTGTTCCATAATTGTTTACTATAGTGTATTTACTGTGGGACATATATTTACTATGATCCTTTACGCGCTTACAATAACCATCTGTGTGTGCGCTGTAGTGACTCATCCTGCCTCAGCTCCTGCCAACGTCAATATTGGACGACCTGATGCTGGGACTGATGACCCAGCATCTTGATTCCCTTGAGCTGAGCTTGGATGACGATCTTAAGTGTGCCCTGCCTCTATTATTAAACTCACTCACTGTATTGTTATGTATTCTGAAATCACATCAATTGTTAAGCATGTGCATTGCCTTGCCAACGCATTGTTAATTTAGGTAATACAATAATAATTCATTCCAAGCCCCCATTCCACCCCAATCTTCCGTAAGTAATCTTTGGCTTTTTAATTAGAAATTTATTGTCTTTCCTCCCCAATTTCCCCAGTCCTCCACACTTCAGTCATCATGTCCATTTTATTCATCACATTAATAATAATTAAGAACTTGTTTGGTTAAGTCGTGGCAGGCGAAGCTTTGTGTAAAATCTTACATTGAAACATCAAATATTGAACCCAACCAAACGTCTTCTTAATTATTGAGTTTCGTACATTGAACCATCCCCACACTTGAGTGTTATCACGTTAGGGTCGCCCACTCCCCCAAACCTCTACAGCGCATGTACTAATTTGCTAATAATTACCAAGAGATCAAAAATCTAAACAGCTAATGCGGTAAAAATTATAATTAATTATTCCAATAGATCACCGAAGCAAAATTATAAGACACTAGCCTAGGAAATTGTAAATTGTGATGTTAAAATACGAGAATCATTCCGGTTTGTGACGACACGATTAATGCGTTCATGCTGGTTTTGTCTATTAGGCACAATGCCAACTGAGACGGTAACTGCGTTTTCGCTTTGAGTAACGCAGCGACTATCTCTGCTGACCTTGGCGGTAGAATAAGCGCGAATGGCGATCAGTGCGTGGCTATTATAAGGTCGGCCGGGTGTACCTTTCATTTCAAGGGAGAAGGGCATGGTTTGTTTTAGCTCCGCCTCATTTGGTCTACCTAGGAGGCTGATGAGGTTTTACATTTTTACTTCCATTTTAATTCATGGCTTTGCTACAGCCCAGGCTTAATGGGGTGACATCAAATGCATTTTTGTATATTGATGTGAATTCATTGTTATTTCAAGTGATGACGAAGAATTAGTATCTTCGAAACGTTGGGATTTTGTTGTGTATGTGCACAGTTTGGCCCTTATACCACTGCTGCGGCGTCACGCTAACTCAACGCCATACTAGATTTCAGTAGGTTAAATTCCGTTAACCGTGACCAGAAGTGTGCGTCATCGCAAATAGTGTGGGTTATCAAGTTATCCCACACTTTTGCCGATAACCCACACTTTTGACACTTCCGGATCACGCGACCGGGAACGTACACGCCGACAACGAAATACAGCGTCCAAAAACGTAACGGAATGAAAACGTACAAAAGGAATTGCTTAACTTGCCGGAATGTCCCGAATGAAATCCTATCCCTGCCGACTCTCACATGTCTGGCCCATAGCTAAGTTTATTCACTCCACGTAACTCCCCCCCCCCCCGCCTCTCCCCACAAACTAAAATGGAATGACCTTCATTCATACCGACATACCTTATTACCGTACGTTTTGAAACAATTCTCAAACTACAAACCCACAAAAAGAATTACTTACCGTGCGGAATGTCCGTAATGTCGCACTATATATCCTTGCGGCCTCACATATCGCCTCACGTAAACTTGGGCTTTCCTCCATTCATGATCGTTTTCATCGTAGCGACATGATACTTACCTACCAACTTATTCACAATCTTCTTGATGTGAACCCTGTTCTTTCTCTCGTTCCAAATGTCAACTTCACTCGTGGCCACCCACTCCGTATTTCTGGCACTAAACTACGCTTTCAGTTTTTCACGGAAAGGGTTGTTAAACTCTGGAACTCCCTCCCTAAATATGTTGTTTGCGCTCCTTCACTCAACGCTTTCAAATCACGCTATGACGCCCTAGTTGCTTAACTTCTTTGGGTTTTTTTTTTGGGGGGGGGGTGCTTCGTGCACCTTCAATCTCTATATCTATTTCTATCGAAGTTCATTCACTCCGAACAGCTTCGAAAACACGAGGGAGCTTCTGTCTAACTCCCACACCCCCCCCCCTCCCTCCACAAACTTGAACTGCCGAAGGACTCGTCCGTCCAACAGCCACCTCCCCCTCCAGAAACTAAAATGAGATGACCTTCATTCATATCGACATACTGATTGATTCCCGTATTTCTTGAAGCAATTTTCGCAAAACACAAACACGTTTTAATTAAATACGAGTTAGCTTGACGTCCCAACCGTGGTATAAATTAGTTATTGGAGAGAAACTCACCAATAACTATTACTTATCTTGTACCTATGTAACGTAGCGCACACATCGTACGAATGAAAACCCGCTACCAGACGCAGCGTTTAAAATTTTAAATGTAGCCTATTAGTGCAAAAGTAAGTATTCGTTAGTATTCGTAAGTACCCGTTATCAAGTGTGGAAATCAGCTCAAAAGCTTCCCACAAAATTTATACAACTACAAACAAGAATCATGCTAATAGCAAACACTCCTAATAAAAATTTAAAATGTTTAAAATTTTAAAACAAGCACCTGTGCATTTCCCAAAACAGCAAATGCACTTGTTTTATTTTTGTACGAAGCCTTTGAGCTAATTTCCACACTTGATAACTAAATACTGATGCAAACCTATTTACGTTGCCTTTTGGACTTACATGTCAGATTGCCAGAACGAGGAATCCAACCCACGACCTTTGAAATCAAAGGCTAAGGTTCAACCGCTGAGCCATACTGACATGGCCAAAAGGAAACGTCCATAGGCAGCATTTAACACACACACGTATACATGTAAACATACACTTTCCCAATCGCCAGTTCGTTTGCATACTAGAATTTCCAAATAATGGAGGAGGCGGAGATGACACATGCTAAATCTAAACACACGCTAGTGTGTCGCCATCAATTAATGAACATAGGACAAAATTTTAGGCGGAACCTGAACCATAAATGCCCATTTATAATGTTTCGTTTTTCCGCTAACAAAATTGGGTGGGCCGTGCACATGATACACCAATTCGTACCAATTACAATAAAAAGGAAGCGAAAAAAGCCAAAAAATTAACTAAACAAAAAAGGCTTCGCGGTTTAGAAAAGAAAAAAGCAGAGGTCGTGTCCCCATACTCACAGCTGTGAAGGTGCACGAGTAAAGACGGATAAGAGTTCACTCGAACGCAACGAACTATAATTTGAACTCAGATTCCAGTGAACAAGGAGTATGATATGCCAGCCTCCACGCACACGCATACCTGTACATCACTAATCAAACAAACAAAACGGTTGGATTTAAAAAATAATATACACACAAAATACAACAAACACACGCACATGAAGCAGAACGAAAACCTATACCCACAAACAAACGCAAAACAGGCGCCATACACAACGAAAGCTCTGACAAAATTAAAATATGAAAAATACTTACACAAAATGATACATACACACGTAATTACTCACACAAACTAGAACTAATACAGAATCCGTCCAAACACACAGGCAAAGAAAACTGCCTTAACTACGAGTCTGCTTTTTCCACAAATCATAAATGCACACACAATACACACACAGCCACTCACGCGAAGCATATTTAAAATATAAAACAACAAACAGACCAATATTAAAAAAAAGTTGTATACTACACAAATTAAGCTCACACAAACATACACGCACACAAACATTAACATTTCAAACTGCGTTCACTTTCTCACATAACTACTGCGTAAAAACAGTCAAGTTTCCCTGGAATTGGAGTTCAAATTATAGTTCATTGCGTTCAAGTGAACTCCAATCCGTTTTTATTCGTGTACCTTTACAGCTGTGAGTATGGGAATACGATTTAATGTTTTTTTTTTTTTTTTTTTTCTAAACGACAAAGCCGTTTTATGTTCAGTAAAGTTTGTAGCACACTACTCCGTTCCGTTCCTTCACGTCACGTCACAGGCCGTCAAATTTCTGTTTGGATTAAAGTGATATACCACCCAGCGCCATTTTTCTCGATCCACCACATCAAGTACGACCCCAAAGGTCTATTTCCTTACCGTTAGTCAATCAATCCCTTGGTAAAAATCCGTTTTAAAATGTGGCGTCTATGGGAGATTTTCTGTTGAATAATTGTTAACTATATTTACTGTATCCTACACGCATATGATGCTTCGCACGCTTACAATAATCATGACGTTTCATCTGTGTGTGTGTGTGCATATACTAATTTTCTAATAATTACCACGAAATCAAAAATCTAAAAGAATACTGCGGTAAAAATTAAAATAATTATTCCAATAGATCGCCGAAGCAAAATTATAAGACACTAGCCGGTGATGTTAAAATACGAGGATCATTCCGGTTTTTGACGACACAATCTTTAACTTGACGCTGTTAGGGTACTATTCCCAAAGCCAACCGAGACATCAGCTACGTTCTTCGCTGCTAGAAACGCAGCTATCACCCCAGCCGACCTTCGGTCTGGTAAATGCGAGGATGGTGATCTGCGCGTAGCTGTTATGGCGGAATGTTGTAAGGCAGGTGAATTACGAACGGGATTGTCGAGGCACAATCCTTTCAGGCAAAAACTGATGCTATCGGCCGTCATCGTCTGTCACCCTCCTGCGTACAACGCTTTTCCCCTGTTAAATATAAATACGAACCTATTTCAGTTGCCTTCCGGACTTAAAAGTCATCATGCTCGAACGTAAAGAATTAATACCTAATTTACTAAGACTTTCTGTTCACTTACCTACTTAAGGTCGCTGCAAGTCCTTCTCCATTTGCATTGCCGATTTGGGCGCGATCAAATTTAAAAGCTCAGCGCAGCCGACTGACACGGTTAGCGACGGAAGCAATGTGCGATGGACCATCCATTGCCGTCAGTCAACGGAACGGAACGGAGTAGTGTGCTATACAAGCTTACACAGAGGTCAGGCAGGCATCGGTACCGGCCAACAACGGGCCGCGCATGTGGTCGGAGGGAGCGCAATGCGGGAATGCTTTTCAGGACGGTATGCTTCCCGAATGGGCACCTTCCAGACCGCCTTGAGCTTTATTTGTATCCACCAGTATGAACGTAAACATGGCTGGTAGAAATTAATAGAAGTGATCATCATTAGAAAGTAAGGATCGCTAGCCGTGATGGGGATGTAGGGGGGGGGGGGAGGTGATTTGAATCACTTGACGCGTCGATATCTCCGTCACCATAAACTT
The DNA here is from genome assembly GCA_023313725.1 of Lithobius niger. Lineage (NCBI taxonomy): Eukaryota > Metazoa > Arthropoda > Chilopoda > Lithobiomorpha > Lithobiidae > Lithobius > Lithobius niger. The sequence continues at coordinate 23,787 of JAHWFP010030906.1, forward strand.
ATGGAAGAAAATGTGGAAGTGATCATAAGAAAGAGGGGATCAATAGCAGTGGAGAGGAGGAGGAGGGGAGAGTTAAGTCTCACGATGCGCAACAAGTTGAAGAAACTTAAAGCAACATACCGCCTGCCTTATAACCTTCCGCCTGCCTCACAACACCCACGCGACGATCACATCCGCGTATTTACCACAGCTAAGGTCAACTGAGACGGTAGCTTCGTTCCTCGCAGTGAAAACGTAGCTACTGTCTCAATTGGCATTGCGCCCAATAGTCCAGCCACCGTGAACCCATTGATCGTGTCATAAAAAATCGGAATGATTCTTGTATTTTAAAATCACAATTTATAATTTCCTAGACTAGTGTCTTATAATTTTGCTTCGGCGATCTATTGGAATAATTAATTTTAATTTTTACCGCATTAGTCTATTAGATTGTAGATCTCATGGTAATTATTAGAAAATTAGTAGATGTACACACAGAGATGAAACGTCATGATTATTGTACGCGCGCAATACATCATTTAGTGACGGATCGTTCTTAAATATAGTTAACAATATTCAACAGAATTCTCCTAGACGCCACATTTAAAAACGGTTTTTTAGCAAGGGAAAGACTAACGGTAAGTAAATAGACCATTGGGGCCGTACTTGATGTGGCGGATCGAGAAAAATGGCGCTGGGAGGTTCCCTTTAATTTGTTCGAATAAGAACACATGAGCTACCATACCAAAACAGTGTTGCAAACCGTGTATTGCGCACCACCCATGCTTCAGCTAGTATTTTTATCTTTAAAAGGACATTCCTCCCAGCGCCATTTTTCTCGATCCTCCACATCAAGTACGGCCCCAAAGTTTTTATTTACTTACCTTTAGTCAATCCCTAGCTAAAAATCCGTTTTAAAAAGTGGCGTCTAGGAGATTTTCTGTTGAATATTGGTAACTTTATTTAAGCGCGTCCCGCACTTATGTGATCCTTTGCGCGCTTACAATAACCATGACGTTTCATCTCTGTGCATGCATGTAATAATTTCCTAATAATTACCATGAGATAAAAAATCTAAAATACTAATGCGGTAAAAATTAAAATTAATTACTCCAATAGATCACCGAAGCAAAATTATAAGACACTGGCCCAGAAAATTATAAATTGTGATGTTAAAATACGAGAATCATACCGGTTTGTTATGACAGAATTAATGCGTTCATGCTGGTTCGTCTATTAGGCACAATGCCAAGTGAGACAGTAGCTGCGTTCTTCGCTGCGAAAAACGCAGCTACTATCTCAGTTGAATTTGGCGAGGTATATACGCGGATGGCGATCAGCGGGTGTCTGTTATAAGGTAGGCGGAAAGTTACAAGGCAGGCGGGTTGTTGCTTCAAACTTCCAGTGCTGGTTTGGCTCGCAGCAACGCAAGCGATTTCACGTGTTGTATCTCACGGAAAAGTAACACAGTGAATGAATTTACTTCGAATGATCCATCGCCGATTAGGAAATTAAAATTAGTTTGAATTTTCATGCGACGCACACGGAATTTACAGAATTAAATTGTATATTTGTTCGTCCTATCGGTTTTTTTTTTGGCGTTTTTTTAAGAATAGGGTTTTAAATAAAAACAAAAACAGGCATCGTTAAAAGTCAATTCAAGATATCATTCTGTCGCAGTTGCCGCCATCATTGCTTCGGGGATATTGTGGTCTTCGTTGGAGGATAAAAAAATAATTTAGACGGAATACTCCTACATTAATTTGATTTCGGGCACATTCTGTGTTTCTCGACAAGTTGACTAGTTTCTGTAAATTGAAAAAAAAACTGCTGTGCAACCTAAAATGTTTATCATTTTCTTTCTCCTTTTTTTTTTTTTTTTCGTTTATCGGAAGCTCCGTTCCGCCCGGAAGGAAGTGGGTCATGAACGTTTAGGCTAAATGCCGTAGCGCGCTGATGCAACAGCCAGTGCGTACAAACATTCCCAACGAACGGCACAAGCAAAAGTTTTAAAAATTTTACTTTTCACATTAAAAACCTTGACTGTTCATTTTTGAATGATGGAAAAAAAAACTAGGGCACATAGACTGCACGTTTCGTTAATGTAATATTATGAGATTTTAATATTTAATTTGAATGCTATAATTATTAAATGGGGGGGGGGAATAAAATGTTTGCATAAATAAGGCAAGATATGATTCAAACACACAAAATAAAAATTCTCCTACCGAAATTACGAAATGTCTAATATTGAGTTTTAGCATACTCCTTTCCGGCAACTTTCCCTCAACCTCCGGTCTCTGGAAATTAAATCTGGAAAAAGGCTTCATACTAAAATACCAACATTAACGATTTCGTAAAAGCACTGGTGCTTTATAGCTGATAACTGAAAAGAATGCTTATTTATTTTTCTTCTTGGGAAGCCTTACGTTTTTGTGTTCTTACGTTTCTTATGTACGATGCAGTAACGCAAATCTAAACAATAAAACTGCAAGTACATATCTTCCCCCGAAAATTTCCGTGAATAACAACAGAGGCTACGCAAACAATAGAATAGAATAGAATAAAGAAATATATTTTGTCGTTTGCACGTCATCTTAGTTGAAAACAGTATTAATGCCATCGTCATTAAATTCCTTTAGATAAACACAGTTACTTGACTTGGCACCTAATTTCAAATTCAACAAACGAATAACGTGGCCTTACACTTAAGCAAAGCCCATCAAAATCTATTGTTAGGAGTTAAACGGAATGCCTTAGGGCTTCGGGCAGATGACCAGGAGTGGTTAACGCTCGTTAAACCCTTTAACCCTTTAGAATGCTTGCTAAAAACCCTTTGAACCCTTTTGAATGCGAATTTGAAAAGGCAAACTGTGATTAATTTTAAAATAGTGCTGTTTAGATAATTAAGATAAAATACAGTATAGACGTACTTTATTTTGTAAAACCTGTAAATCTGCCAAACGTTTGACGTCTTTCAATGTGCATTTTGTAAGTAAAATTAAGATTTTTAAAAACTGTACAACTCAAATTTAGAGGGACTTAACGAGGTTTGGCTTGAAATATTTCAACATTTAAACGTGTCACACTACACAAGCGTTTTGAATTGAAACGAGCTTTACATGGGTTGAGAATTGAGAATAAAATACCATACGTGTTTAGCAAGCTAAGTTTTTTCATTATTTTTTTTTTCATTAATAAAAACATTAAAACAGTACACAACGTTACCTATTTGTTCACAAAATTTCAATAATTCATAACAAACTTCTGTAACTCAGTGGAATGCCTCAAAATTCACT
>JAHWFP010030908.1:0-17499 GCA_023313725.1 Lithobius niger
GCTACTGTACTCGCCACGTGGCCAGTAAATAAATTAGCCTACCTAGCCAATGTCTGTAGCTAAGCTGCTGTACTTGCCATGTGGTCAGTAAACATTAAATTAGCTTACCTAGCCAATGTCTGTGGCTACTGTACTTGCTATGTGGCCACTAAATGTAAAAAAAAATTGCCTACCTAGTCAATGTCTGCTGCTAAGCTACGTACTGAACTCGCTGTGCGGCCAGTATATATTAAATTAGTTTATCTAGCCAATGTAAAAATGTCACATCGCTGGCTGATGAATATCGAGGGACCTTTAAACCCAAGCATCCAGTTCCTGTTGAGAGGCGAGTTTAATAAGTTGCTGCGGGAGAAGTGGTGTACCGGCCCGCAAGTTACGGAGGCTATGGCCGCGCGTCGCATTCAAATAGCAGACTAACGATCATGAAAAAGTGAGCGGTGATGTGGTAGCCTGACGAAGAAAGTCATTCTGAGCCCCACTGACTCCAGAAAAACCAGACTGTCAAAAATTTGCAAGAATATTGGAACGGTGAATCCTTTCCTTTGAATCGAAGCGTACAAGATGTAGCCTAAACAATAGCCGGTGTCTGTGGCTAGTTACTGTACTCGCCACGTACTAATCATTCAACACCACAGACGAGAGAAGGCTGTGCTGGTGAATATCCAGGGACCCTCAAACCCAAGCATCCAGTTTCTGCTGAGAGGCAAGTTTAATACGTTGCTGCGGGCGAAATGGAGTAGCCTACCAGCCTGCACTTTACGGAGGCTACGGTCTCACTCGCAAACGAAGCAAAATTATTTTTTTTTCATGTATGTGAGAATAAGCGTTTCGGTGTTGTGAAATATTGCCAGCAAATGAAGTGAGTTGTGTGACAAAGACAATCATTCTGAGCCCCTCTAACTCCAGAAAAACCAGACTGTCGAAAATTTGCAAGGATATTGGGAGAGAAAAATATCTTTTCCTTTGGAATAGTGTTGAGCGGTAAACTGGTTTTCACTGTACCGCGGTACCAAAAATGCAACGGTACCAAATAGCGTGCACTGTTAAAATACCCGTATTGTTTTACCATGAAAAAAGTTGCTAAAATAATAACAATAATTCAGTTAGTCCTTCTGTTGTAGGGCCCAAATCAGTGAAACCATCAGTTTAAGATCAACAATGGTAAAGCTGGAATTCTAAATACGCACAAAACTGGACCAACTTTGCATAACTTTGATGCTACAATCAGCGCTTGTTTATATTTGCGTTTCTACTTGGACGGCATAACTACAAATTTTAGAAGTTGGGTTTTTATCAAATATCTCGTGAAACATACATTAAGCTTAAAACGATATCAAGAAGACACAATTTTCAATAAAATTTGTTATTTAAAATCGGGTGTCGGCACCACTGCACTGCAATACCAGATATCGCCTCATTCTTAAAGGGCAATTACATCCATTTTGAAATCCATGCTTTACTTTTGGGTCACTTACCCAATAACTAAACACAAGAATTGCAGCAAGAATAAGTTACGTACGTCCAATCCGATTAAATTAAATTGTTGTATCGGATGTACGTAACGTATTCTTACCGCAATTATTGTGTTTAGTTATTGTGTAAATGATCCAAAAGTAAAACATGCATGCCAAAATGGACGTAATTGCCCTTTAAGTACCGGGGTACTAAGCTTGGCCCAGCTTGGGAAAAATTTCTGGTACCGCTCAACCTATTAGTCTAAGGCTCAACACTACTTTGCAATATAAGCGTACAAGAAGTAGCTTACTCAAATTTCCAAAGTAAGCAATGTGACATTTTTAAAGAATTACGGAATTTTTAGAATCAAAAAATAGAAAATAATAAGGAATTTAAAAAGAGGAAATATGTAATTTAAGGAATTTTTAGCTTAAAAAAGCATGAAATAAGGTTTTAAACATCTCAGGGCTGCTGCCACGGTACAGGGTCTGCTTTTTTCAAATTTGAAGTTCCTTCTTTTCATTTTTTCACATTTTCGTTTTTGCACCACTATAATTCTTTCTTTTTCACATGATCATTGTTTCAGATTCAACATGTTATTCTTTACTAGCAGTAATCTATGTAGGCTAGTTTTGTATAATTTCAGCGGTTTTTTTTTTCGGGGGGGGGGGGGAATAATTGAGAACGACTTTAAATAAAAATAATTTTACAGCCATGTAATTATTCTGCTTATGTAGCCTAATTATTTATTTATAACATACTAATGACAAGATTTAAAACAGAATTTTAAAAATCAGACCTGTCTGCCACAACAGGAAGACAGCACGCCGTTTCATGAAAAATACAATACAGTAATGCACGTAACTTTATGTTCATGTGTATCACTTCTGGGTAGCAAAGAAGAGAATCTTCCCATCACATTGCTTTCGGTTTCAATACTTCGAATCCATCATGAAAAATTAGCACACACGCACACCTTATTCTGAGCCCGAAATGATGAATAATGTGAATGCGATTGCGTTTACTTGAATTTGTAGCCTACGTCTTTCCCATTTTTTCACACCACTGATCACATTTTATCACCTTTTATTTTTACAATTGGCAAATTTTCACACCAGGAGAACCTTCGCGTTTGTGCGTTTTGCATTTTCTTCAAAGCACTGCTCTCATTTTATCAGCTTTATGCACGATTTGCATATTTTCAAATTTTGTCACATCAACATTTAACTTATTTAATTAAATTCCAATTTTTTAAAATTAATTTCTTTGGAGCCTTAGTCAGCTGAAGCAATTTAATGCTTGTATAGCTGAACCATACAATTAAATATAAATTGTTTAAATAAAGCTAGAAGTAAACAACACAACAATTAGTTTTTTTTAGTTTATCATTACATTTCTCTGCCAGTTTGCAGTTATTTGAAATGAAAATCAGACAAGACCTACAGATGAAAAATAAAACCAATGGTTCTTATAAGTGCCCACATCAACAATTACAAGCCACATCACTGTAATTTTAGTAGCATTTTTTTCTTCTCATTACGGGTAGCCTAGTACACAAGTACCGTTCTGTGACTAGTGTTACAGGTCAGGAAATAGGTAATTTCCAGTAAAATTGCCCAAATAGTGAAGCTTTGTAAATCAGCTACAAACTACCTCCTCCCTTCCATTCACAATGATACTTTAGTGAGGATAGCTCACCCCAAGGTCATCTTTTATCTTATTCATCATGAATTTACTGAGTTGTTACCGTAGTGATGTTGTTTGAGAGCAACTAACTAATAGCCTTCAACTTTTAGGCTTGTTGATGCTTGCAGACTGGGTGCTCCTTTTGCCTTGTTAATTGATTATTTATACAGGGTGCTCTTTGAAAGAAATGAGAAACAACAGTCATTGCCCTGCTGCAGATAAAGGTTCAGGGATTGACTTAAGCCAAAAAATATTGATTTTCAAAAATACGATGCCAAATGACTTTTATAGCAGAGTCAAAATTTTGATCAGAGTTTTTATTTTATTTTAATTAATTAGGCTAACTTGAATAGACACCAACTGTGTAATATTTCCAGGCAATTATATTAATATTACTGACTTTGCGACATTTGCGCTGTGCAAGTTTTACATTTACACAATCTTTGCGATTCGTTGGGTTGTCATTGGACCATGCATTGGCTGAAAAACTTTTACATTTTTTTTTGCTGCTCCTTTCATGTTAATACTACATGTTCAAGGTTAATTTTTCTTTTATGCTTAACAAATAAAGCTAACTTAGGTTGAAAAAAATTGTTCGTTGTTTCACTGTGAAAAATGAAAAGTGCTCGGATCACGGCCAAAATCGGCATGCGCCCGGGGGGACGATGCTAGATGGACGGCCCCAGAAGATGGGCGCCCTGGCACCAACACGGTCTCGCTGGTGACCTCAGAATGTTTCCTCAAAATATGAGTCATGATTCCGAGAAGACAACGACATCGCAGCTCACTGCATGGAATCAAAACATGAGCTTGAGTGGGAGAAAAGTATAGACACTGGTTACATCAAACTCGAAAAAAGATTAACAGCTGAGATGCCTAGAAATGATTGCAATTTGAATGCATGAGATGGGTGGAGTTTCAAATGAATATACAAGGACCATCGTACCCCAGAGTCGAAAACATCATTGGAAGGGATCGGCCTAAAGCAGCAGCAGGGAAAAATGTGGCAGCTTGACGAGCTGATGAGAGCGCTACCCACCAAATACAGGAGGCCACGAACATCGGCGGTTACGAGTTCAAAAGCAGAAGATGTAAAAGCACCGAGTGACAGGCGAACATTTTTATCGAGTGCCTGAAGAGGGTAGCAGCCAGCCACTTAAAGTTGGCAAGATATTGACTGTGTCTTCAATGTGAATTGTGAGTGGTAAATATCAATATGATAATTTAATTTAGGTTTTGTTACTTGTGTGTAATCATTCCAACATGTAATCATTCTTGCTGAAAGTAAGCTAAACAAAAAATTATAATTTTTCCATTTTTTCCAGAAATATTTCGGGGAAAATTTCATCCTATTATTTTTCCGGAAAAATTCCATACCTAATTCTGTCGCTCACAAGAGCCTGTACCAGTTGTGCAGTGCAATGCTGGATGCCAACAAAAGTGGGCTACCGTTCAGGCAAAGAATATCCGTCCAGCAGCACCACCTACCTGTATTGTTTAACTGGCTAAGATATCCAATGTGTTTTACTCTTTAACGAAAATCGGTAAACGGCGATTACAGTGGTTTTTCAAAGACATATTTTAAGAAACAAAATCACACTTAAACCACCTGGAAGAATACAGTTCACAGTTCGACTTGAATTTTCGGAGAAAATACCGTTCTCCTTTCTACCGTTCAGAAAATAACGCACAACATGGAGGAAAAATGGTCATGTGAGAACTTATTTTTCCTCCGTGTTGTGTGTAGGGATAGTCAGATATTGATATCGGCATCGGTATAATCTGTATTTATCGGTATCGGACCACTATAAGGCATCCGATACAGATATTTCTTATGCCAAGAAACGCAACAGTATTTCCTGAAAATTTACACCAAGCGCAGCAAAGGCAATAACCAAGTGAGAAAAGCAAAGCCATTTGCTCAGTTTCACGTGACAGTTCCAATACTGTAAGTTTTACAACAACCAACTAAAATCTAACTGAAAAGATAAACCGTAAGTAGGAATAAGAGTAAAAATGCTGTTATTCCTGCACAGAACGTTTTGGATAATCTCAACAGTTGGAACTCATGCAAAACCAGAAACCGAAGTTGTATTTTTTAATGAAATTTAAACTTTTAGTCGTGATTTATTATCATCGGTATCGGTATCGACATCGGATCGGGTCGGTTTGCCCTTCATCGGTATCGTATAGTATCCGTAAAGTCGTATCGGCCGATCCCTAGTTGTGTGTTATTTTCTGAAGAAGGAGAGCGGTATTTTCTACGAAAATTCAAGTCAAACTGTGAACTGTGTTCTTCCTTGTGGTTTAAGTTGTTACTTTAAAACTCTTGCTTTCAACTGCGCACCAAATGCTAGTTTACCTGATTATAACAAACACGTTGAAAGCAACATCTCTTGGGAGTTTTTTTTAGTGTCTCTAGTAGGGATGTGCGATACTCGAAAAATTCGAGCCGAGCCGAGTATGAAACTTGTACTCGAACTCGGCTCGCTGCTCGCGTCCATACTCGAAAAAATCGAATCCGGCAAAAATGCAATAACTTCGTCAATTTTTGACCGTTTTTGACATTCCAATATACCAAATCGATCGTCTCGACGAGAGCTTTCCAGTGGTGCAGATTAAAAGTCAATAATTGAAACCATTTCCAAGTTATATCCTTAAAGCTAGAAAACCATGACCCACACAGTCAGCTAAGCACCATCTTTGTTCTTATTATCTTACCAAATTGAAGAGAAACTTGCAAACAAAATATTTTTCATCAAATACTCGAACTCGGCTCGATACTCGATTCTTCTGTTGCAAACTCGGCTCGGCTCGACTCGAATTAAAATTTTTCTACTCGCACATCCCTAGTCTCTAGTCCCGGTTGATCCGTAACTGTTTCAAGCCTATTTTGGACGTGTTGCCGGGACCGCAGCTCCGCGAATATGGATCTCAGCAAACACAAAAAGATAGTTTTAAGGAATGTTTGGATTAGTTTAGAGTTGATTAGGTTTGGTTAGGTTAAGTAATTTATCGTGCGATTAGACAGGTTATGTTCACTTAACAAGATCAAGACCTCTAGTTTTCAATTAATTCATCACCGGGACCAGAGTCTTACAAACCTGGATCCCGTCAGGTTTGAAATACAGCCTTTTTTTTTATTGTAGCATTACGCTATTTTATTTGACTGTTGGACCCTCGTGCCTGCTGAAACAGAAGTATATTTTTCATAATACTTCATGTTCATTACATCTTGTAAGGAGGTTCCACAAGAAAAAAATAATAATTAAAAAAAAAATGGGTAAATGGGTTAAATGTTTAAAACTAAAAATCCACCCGTCAGCATCGATTTTTGGTTTGCACATGTATCAGACCCAAGGTATTTATTTTTAGCGACCAAAGGTAATGCGAAATACCGGTAGCCGGCGATTACTATGGCTAAATCTGGACATTTTACTATACAACCTTAACTCAATTGCCACAAACAAGACTCCAACACTGTTCTTTTTTTTTTATTTTCGAAGAGTCAACCTCTCTTCTTCTTCAGAAACCGCGAAAAAAGGTTGAAAAAAAGCTCGCAGGCTACATAACAAGAGATGCCGGTTTGACCGTCTCTTGTTAAGCAGAGACGAGAGGAAGAAAAGGTCAATTCTTCGAAAATTTAAATAAGAACAGTGTCGGAGTCTTGTTTGTGGCAATGGTGTTAAAATCGTCTTAAATTTCCATATTTTTTTTTATTTGGGGCTGCTGGTAATGAACTTTAAAGAGAATAAGTTAGGCCAGTTGCCTTGGCTGGAAATTCACCAGGCTGGGTGCGAGTTTCACGAAGGACACGAGCTTCGGTTTAGGTTATATTCTGCCTACTTTCCACGTTTGAAAAACCACTTCTAGACAGCTACATTCGGGTACACCTTCATGTTTTTCATCGACAATAGGGTGCTGTGGAGTTGTGGTCAACTAAATTAGTGCCAAAATCGGTTTGCCCGACACCTGTATCGGTAAACCCATGATACCGGTATTCTTAAGTGAACAACAACATGGCTTACCTGCTATTGTAAACCTGTCCATGTAATTCAACAAATTGACCACAAACAAAATAAGCACGGTGGCCACTGAACCGATCCTGCACGACCAGCAGCCATTCTTATTGTCGAGTATCGTTTCGGTATCGGACGACGGGGTCCCACTCCCACCTCCGTTTATTCGGTCGGGTTGTGCTACCTGCATGTCGGCCGTATAAGGGACGGGATTTGTCGAGTGTTCAGTGCCGACCCGCCGATAGCAACTTGACGACGGGACGATGTGAGTGGCGCCTGCCGCCGTAAAACGAGAAGGTCCCGCCCCGGCAAGTACAGCGACGTCATCGCTTTCGTATTCGTAGCCGAGTTTTGTATTTTGATGATGCCCGCATTCTCTACAATCGCCACCACACACATCACATGGTCCGGCCGATGGCACATCGTCGAGATCCTCTGATGATGATGCGTTGTGAATCGTTGGTTTCGATACACCATCATCAGATAAAATGTACTTCAGGTTGGACATCACGTCTTAAATTGCACTTTTTTCCCTTAATCGAGTCATGCGCACACAAATACAAGTAGCTTACTAAGTACACTTTGGACGTATTGAAAGGAAAATGCTATCGCACTTCCGTCTTCGTCGCCATGTTGCAAGCAAGTGGCCTGATTAGCAAGATAATATATAAATTCAAGAAGCGAGAGAGCATTCTCTTCGTCGCGCTTGCGTGCAGCGCTCTCTATCTAAAGGGAAAATCGCGAACGACACTACTAAAAATGTAGGTTGTGACAGGAGCAAAATCTTAGCTCTTAGTAAAAGGGCACATTTTTGCTTTCTACGGAATTTTTGTTCTTTTTTTACCTTTCTTATCCTTTTTTGCCTTAATTTTTAGTCTTTTTTGGACCTTTTGTTTAGACTTTTAATGAACATATTTCTCTAGGGACTTTTTAAAAATCTTTATACCCTTTCTTAGCCTTTTTAGTCCTTTTGGGGCCTTTTTTAAAGCTTTTAATAGACATGTTTTTCAAGGGACTTTTCTGTCAATCTGTTTACCCTTTCTTAACTTTTTTTTGTTCTTTTCAGGCCTTTAGGCTCTTTCTCAGGCACTGCCACATCAGCAAATGCTGGCACAAAAAGGGATTTTATTTTTTTACAAAGAGGGCAATTTCTGAATAGGGCAGGGGCTTTGCTCCCATCCAGTGCATGCCACTTGGTGATTCGCTTTATGGCATTTCCAGGAGGAAGATGGAGGGGGGGGGGTTGATATTGTAGTCCAAATAGGGGGTCCCACTCGGGATGTGTTGAGAGAAGGGGAGTAGTAGTCTTGTGTGTAGGAGTCAATGATAATGGCAGAGCGGGTTTGGAGTGAAAAGTAAAGGCAAGTCAAAAACTGAGTGTGCGCAGAAGGCATAGACCAAGACACTCAAGAATGAAGAGCTTCGCGTGCAGTAAATAGGGCCATTCGATCATGATTGTAAGCAGAGGAATAGTGACAGAAGCTCATCGTCTGATAGCAAATATTCTAGTGAAGAAAAGAAAACAAGGAATACGAAGATGTGGTTCCGGGTCTCGATGATTGCAATGAGTATCAACAAGAGGCTAGCTGCTAGAAATGACTGGATAATATATTCCGGATAATCAGCCGTGATGACTTACCGAAGAGAAGACTTTTCCTCATATAAGCAAGAATTTATAGGGGTTAGGTATTGAAAAACAAACATGCACTCACTGCTGACTTTGCTGCTGATAATAAGCAAGCTGCAGTTGCAGGTGTAGACACTATCGGTTCCTTCCTAAACAACCAAACAGAGCAAACCAAACGCACCACTGTTGGTGACAGTTTGGCTCATACTGCTAATAGCCGTGTTGATGCGGCTTGATTGACGTCAACAACGGCAGTGATGAATCTGCTTCCGACAAAACTGTTACCTCGAGTATGCTCAAACCTCCACCCCAGTAAACCACCTCCCTGAGATGCTTCGCAATTTGGCATTGCTCTCGCCTGGTCACTTCTATTAGCCAATCCTGGTCAAATTCATTAGCCAGGTCTGGTCGCGGTGAAGGTATGACGTATCTAATACTCTGCTAAGCGTGTTGAGCTGTGTTGTAGTTTCGGAAGGTACTGAATGGTTGACGCAACATCACTGCGCACGCGCAATGTCAAGTTTGGAGCCAAATTGTCTGTAACAGTGGTGCGTTCTGTTCGCTCTGTTCGGTGCTTTAGGAAGGTACTGTATTTTAATGGAAGTTGAGGATTAAATTATTGAGTTTCCCAAAGTATATCACGTTCTTAGTACTAAACGTAGTGTCAGTAGAAATTTGGAAAAGGAAAAGTACCCAATTTATTTTTTGGATCCTGTGAGTGTACAGTAAGTCATGGCAGTGGAATTAACATTCTTACCATAAAGCATAGTAGAGATCATAATACTAACAATAATAATAATAATCTTTATTTCAGACCACCTGGGTCTATATTATAAACCTACAAACAGACACTTGAAAAATAATCGAAAAACCTAAGTCGTCCACTCGAGAAGACCCCACAACAGGGAGACAGTTTCTTGAAATGACGGGAGGCCTGAGTCAACAACTACCCTCACAATTAGGTTGTGAGAGGTATACAGTCTGCTCAGGAACGCGAAGGTCCTTTGTCTGCGAATTTCGCCAAAGCTGTCTACTCCTAGAGTAGCAAATAGCATGCTAGCACTGCTCCAGCTTGGCAGGCAAAGCACAAATATGAGGCCATTATTGTAGCAGACTCTCGAGCTATTTAAACGGAGAGTGGAACAGTTCGACCAGAGGGCAATACCATAAATCTGAAACATATACGCTGTGTATACTGTGGCCGCGACTTCCCAGCTGCAGCCAAGAAACCATCTGCGAATGGTGTTTGCCCTTATGCAGAGATTCCTTCTCTGGTTAAGAACATCGGTATCATCTTTCAAGGAGGGGACAATGACAGTTCCAAGGTATTACACTCTCTCAACGTACAGAAGATTTTCGCCACAACGTAACAGTAGGGGGTTCCAAGTCAATTTATGGCCGTTACGTAACATACATCATCATGGAGCTTAAGAGAGCATGGAACTTTCACATATTGCGATAGTATATAAGTCCATGCTTACATTACATTTTTTGGGAAAGAGCAAAAACCGGGGGGGGGGGGGGGGGCAAAAAAAAAATTTAAATTGGCTGATCCGGCGGCGGAGATATTGAATAAATATGTGCTAGAGGAGGACACTGATGAGAAAAGCCGCGTCATCCTTAAGGTACAGTTCAAGAAGACAGCAAGAATTTGTCAAGAAATTGCTAAATATCACTTTAGTTAGCAGTTGATGTCACGGAACCAACGACTTTATAAGTAAAGAAGCAATGACAGGTCCTCAGTAGAAAGAATGCAAAAAAGCGGCTCAATTCCTTAATCAAAAAAGGCGTTTGGAAATTAAGGTATTTACCACCTGGACAGAAGGCCATAGGGAGAAATTGGATCTTTAAAGTAAAATAGACGGCTGATGAACTGATAGATCGATGCAAGGCGAGGTTGGTAGCCCAAGGTTTCTCCCAATGATATGGTCTGAATTTCACCAACACATACTCACCGGGTGCGAGTCTGTTAGGATCCTGGTGGCTGTTGCGTCCGCCAAGAGTTTTTATAAAACAACCACAAGGTTTTGTACCGATTGGTCAAGAGTAAAAAGTATGCAAGCTGGAGAACAGTCTGTATGGATTAAAGCGCTTTTGATTAAAGCAGTCAGGGCGCTGCAGGAATGAAACTATGATCCAGAATGTTTTAGAAGAAGAGTTTAGTTGGCGTACCGTAGACCCACGCGCTTATTTCATTCCAAGAGATAAAGACATGTTCTGCATTTTCATGGATGACGCTGCCTTTTTATCGTCAAACCAGAAGGTCAATGACAATGACTGACATTAGTTAATTAAAGACTACGTTTCAGCACGTGTTGCCATGGTCTGAAGGAATTTATACATGTAATAAAAACTCCAATTGATTTACTGCATGAAAAAATAAACTTTCTAGCGTCAATGGAGACAATCCAATATGTCAGATAGTTTCTGGCCTGAAACCACCACTCAGTAAGTTTAAGTTTAAGGTGTACCTTTGCACCTTAGGATTAAACTGTTAGTACAAAAGGATTCTACAAACTATTAGTTTAATGTTTAACTTGCATGTTTTAGATATCTCAATTGTAGCCAGGAATGGCGCCACCGGGGATGGGGGGGGGGGGGAGGAAGAAAGCCCCCCACCCCACCCCCTCGGGGGAAGCCTTGCCTCTCCGTCGGGGAGTAACCGAGATTGTCGTTGGGGAACAGCCAGAAGACGGAGTCTACATGAGCGCATAAAATTGGTAAAAATTTGGGGGCAAAAGCTCAAAATAGAGTTTACCATTTTGTTTGCCAGTAGTCCTACTGTTGCTATCTCAACACCTTCATAATTTAAGAGCTGTCTTAGTTAATGCAGAAACGTCTAACTATATATTTACAAAACAAAACTTGTTAAAGATGCCCTCAAATTGATGACTAAATTGGCGGTTTGATTTGCTAGTAGCCCTTTTCCTCTTACCCCGTCGCCACCGTGATTTTAAACTAATTCTGAGCTAATTCAGGAACGCTAGCTAAATTTTCCGCCATTTGAAAAGTATGCAAGAATACTTTTCAAACGTAAATTATTCACTGTTACCAGGAACAAATGAACACGAGTTCATTTGTTCCTGGTGTTAGTTAACGTTTATTTAGTAATATTTAAAAAAAATTTAAATTCATCAGTTAATTTAATTTGTAAATAACATGTATAAAAAAACTGAATTTTGGTCACAATTAGGATTTTGCGACCTCCCATGCTACAGAATGTTTACGAAAAACATTGAAATTTGCTTAACAATGTGGTGCAAACGTTTCTCGGGAAGCCGAAAATAGGCCCTCAAATAGCGTAAAATGCCTCGGTTTCCGGGCCTCTGCCCCGGACCCCGCCGGGGGAGCTTATAGCGCTCCCCCAGACACCTTAGCTGGTTTCGTGGGACCCTCATAAAGTACAACAAATTGTCTTTGCCACCCCCCGTCAGGGAATCCTTGCCCCTCCCCCCCCATCTGCAGTTGGCTGGCGTTACTACTGATTGTAGCACTGTAGTCGTGCATGTTGTCACTATCAGCCCCCAAAACCCGATGTTTTGATGATTCATTTCTCCCATATTTACTTATTGGCTGTGCATAGCAAGTGAAGTGAGCATAGCCTAGCTTATAATGGACACCAAATTGCAAAATGTTGGTTGGTTGGTTGCACTTTTGTAGTCTAGGTGAAGCCCAAACGAACGAAGTGGATTGCAATGCACTTTGCCACATCACTTGAAATCCCTCAAAGTATGTTGAGCTCGAATTTGCTGTTAATTAATCAATTATTGCAGACGAATTTTAATACACTTTTTCGAATATATTGATCCAACACTCACCATAGTAGAGTTGTAATCTTGAATAGTTAAGGAATTATGACGAAACATACATCGTGCTGCAGGTAATCACGTGAACTTTAAAAAACACGGCAGATTAAAACATTGTTGCTTCCTTATAGCTGGTAACTTTTTTTGATGTAACTTAATGATATGATAACATTGATCATTGTATTTAAGCACTACAGGAAGAAAGGCAACCAAGAAAACAGAAAAATTCTGTTAACGCCACACATTGCTTCATTTGAAAAAAAAAAGAACAAAGAATCCTTGGAAGAATTCCCTTCAACATGGCACCGAACGTGACGCTTGCACTAGCAACGGGATTCCCGAATATGAAACCTGAAATCGCCATGTCCTAGAGAAGTGGGGAGTAATCTGGGTATATGATGTTTGGGAGTGTGGAATATCTTTGGGATGGTATGGTTGAGGAGGTGGTATGGATGGGTGATGTGCCGGTCTGGAGAGTGCTGGATTATGTACTTGGGGGTCATTTTTCAGGTGGGATGGAGGCATGGACAAGAAACTGATGGCCATGGCAAGAAGGATGAAGGTATTGTGAAGAGGCTGCATTGGAGGGGTTGTAACAGGTGTGAGCTGGCACATGTTCTGTGGCTGTGCTGAGGATAAGTTTGGACAGGGATGTTGGTGTACAGGACTGGGTTGTGGAATCATCTGGAGGATTTTCAGGGGAGTGCTAGAAAGATGGGCATTGGGGGTCAGTCGCATTACGGCTAAAGATGTGGTGGTGAAGGGAGAGAGAGTGGTCATGTTTTGAGGCCAGGGCAGTAGCTAATGTGGGATTTGACAAGAGAATCAGGAATGTAAATAACTATTCACAAAGCACTGTAAATTATATCACGGAAAGAAGAAAACAGGTAAACAACAAAAATCATGCAGTAGAAATAATACGTGCAATAAGCACATATTTTTCGTCTTAGTGATGTGACCCAGATTCGAACTAGCAACCTAATGCGTCCCCATATCACTGACATAACACCTTTCTCGATACTACTCCACTTGTATAAAGATGACTCAGTGTGCCTATTATTAAGGTCACAGCAGTGACTAGGGATCCCTTTGAACGAGAAAGTTTCGGCCATAGGCATTGGAGACGAGATCACAGTAGCACAGTGGTTAGAGCGCCCGGCTAGTAAACGTATAGTTCTGGGTTCGAGGCCAAGTCGGGGCAGTAGTCTTTTCTTTCTTTCTCTGACTAGTGTATTGTGTTTCCTCACAAGGCCAGTTTTTAATGCAGACTACTTGCTTCGTTTACCCTTTACCTTGTGATTTCTTCTTTATTTAATATAAGATGATTATGGACAATACTCAAAGTAAATAGCTGGACAGTGTTTTTGTCATTGGCTTATTACACTCTTCCTTCCAAAGTCACAAAACGTAGGAAAATATTAGGTTTCTTAGAATATCTCGCAAACCATTGCGTCTACATAAAACATTACTGGTATGGAAGTTGTAATTTCGTCAGAGAAGGTAACTTCACATTTTTTTTAAATATTAGGTGCCAACCTTTTGTGACAGAATGAATAATAAGGGCTTCCCACCACTATCTTGGAAAACTGGTGGTCATTTCTCAGGAGGCTAGTTATCAAATTACATTACATAACAAAAACACATTGTACAGAATTAAACTTCCTACGTAAATGCAAAAGGTAAAAGTTCAAACAGTTTTTCTTACGATCCACCCTTTCACCTCAAAATAATGAAAATGGGATTGGGAAACGAAGCCAGATTTTGAACACGGAAGCTGGCGTCCCCTATTGTATCTGGCTTAGTTTTAGTGATACTTTGAACAACAACATGCAAGCATCATGTGGAAATGAAATTTTTGAGAATTGACCCTTCATTGCTTTGCTATCTGGACAAAAAGGCAAACGTGTTACAGTAAAGGCTCTCTCTGAAATGTACAGAGACTGAAATTAAAGGGACACAACCACCAAAAGAGATACGTATAAATATATCTTGATTCTCCACACGAAGTAGAACCACAGGCTTATCAGGAGTGGAGTGGCATAAAGAAGGGACAGGACGAAGGAATGTCTACGAAAATACTACTCCGTGTTAGATTTCTCATTCTGGGTTGCAACCCCATGTCAACAATTGTTGAACAACCGGTCGAAATTACTTTCAAGGGAAACCTATGCTAAAAATATGGTACATAATGTTTTAATGTAATAAATAGGTGTGAAAAATATCGCTTGTGTTACGATTAGACCAGACAACGGTGCAACTCCATATTCAACCGAGGTGAAATGACCTTGAAGAGAAGGAGATGGCTTCTTCAAGTCAATGTCAACTGGAGTGGAAATTGCTTGTTTTGTCTTCCGGTGCCATGCCAATTCTTCCAGGTCTGGAAAATCAACGCCTCTTAATGTTTGTTGTGATGTCGGATCAACTGGCTTGGAGATGAGAAGTGAAACCCACAGCTTCTCTCCCAGAGTTCAAGTGCAAACGGTTGCATACGACGAGAGAGTTAAAAATGAATACTCAATGTCCTGTACACATTTATAAGTTCCTGGCTTGTTCTACCAACCATTAACATGGGCCGCATAAATGTAATCCTAAGTGCTGCAATCTATGTACAGATGAGGATAGCATTTATTTGCACCTAAGATTACTCAGTCCTCTTACAAAAACACGTGATCGAACTTAACTTTTAGAAAATTATAAACAACTATTATATTGATACATTTTTCGCATTGAGGACCTCAGGGAAATATTTTGGGAAAAACCAATTTTGGCTGCTAATATTGCAATGAATCATAGGAACGAACTTCATATCACAGGAAACTTTCTATTCAGTCAGTCACAGCCGATGGCACAAACCATTCACACGGAGTGGTAGCGAGTTCCTCTATTGCACTGAGAAAATAGGGATAGTACTTCAATAAGGTGTGGAAAAGGGGAGCATGGAAGTTGGAGACTCTGAACTCGGGGTGGGTCTGTGGACTCAATGTGGTATGTGATGTTGGCGTGAAGAGTGTCAGTTGTAGTAGATGTGAGGAGCATTGGCAAAGATGGTACTGTGAACAGTGTGCTTGTTTATGCTTTTGCAGAAGGTGATGGTGTTGATGTTGCTCGGCCTGTTAGGGAGCAGATAGATTCTTGTGTGCATGTGTGGGGGAAGAGGGATACGAGGTGGCCGACTGCCTAGTTAGGAAGCTAGGAAGCTTGTGGATGCATGTGTAGGGCATGATGGCAGTGCTGTTAGTTACAGCATTCGGGAGGGGATGGGGACACTAGGGATTGAATGGAATCTGAAGAAAGACACGTGGGGAAGGAGGGGTAGGTTATGTGCAGAGAAGAAGAGAGCAGGAGAGATAGGGTGACGAGTTGGTGGGGGGTGGGAAGAAGTGCACCAAGATTTGGGATGGGATGATTATAGGGGACAGTACAGTGGCTTGCGAGGGTGAGGGAGGAATGGAGGAAAGAGGGATTATAAAGTTCCATGCATAGAGGATTTCATGGTTCTTTGCATGGGGATTAACGTTGTGGGGAGAGGAGGTGTCAATGATATGAGTGAGGGCTTGAGTCTTGCATGAGGGATGTGCATCAAGTAAGGAGGGAGGCTAGGGTGCTCGTGTGTTTACTCCAGAGGGTAGGGGAGGTTGCTGTTGCGGAAGTACGAGGTTCAACATGTGGCTCTTGAAGAGAATGTGGACCCTGGAGGTTGAGTGTGTGGACACTAGGAGGCTGTGACGTTGGAGGGTTGGACTTCGGATGAAATACACTTCTTGCCTGAAGCAACAGGGAGAGTTTGGAGGGGGGACTGTTAAGGTGGTGGGTATGGCTTTTTGGATGGGAAGTGGGGAGGGAGAGAAGGGGAAGTAGAGATCGGTGCTCAGAGGAGAGAGGAGGGAGGGTGGACTGAGGTCACAGTTAGGCGGAAAGGGATGGTGAGCTGGTGAGGGGAGGATAAATGTGAGGGCCTTAGGGATATGTGGAGAGGAGATTTGATGTGGTGCCAGGTGCTGGAATCCATTACCAGGTAGGAATGGTGGAAATGGGTTGTCAAGCATAGGGTTCTAGGGAAGCATGGGGGGGGGGGGGTGGTTCGTTCATAGAAGGATTGAAATCGAGGGGGGAAAGTACTGTTGGGAGGTAGGTTGTGTTGACGGAAAAGTGGTTGCGGTAGGGGAAGTCTACCTGGAAGTGGAGACGGGGGGGGGGGGGCGTGTTTTACCGCCTGGGTTATTCGTTCTTGCTATTTTGGGGGTTTTAATGCCAGGCTGGCTGAGTGGGGTTAAGCGGATAATGAGAATGGGAGGTTAGTTAGGAGGTTTACGGTGGATAATAGCTTGTAACTGGCTAACCTCGGGAGTGAGGACAGAATGGCATGCACTTGGGATACTGGAACAAGGCAAGCTCTCAGCTACAGATTTTGTGCTTGGAGAGGAGAGGTGGATGGGTTAAAGATGTGGGGTGGACAATACATGGAGGGGAGGTGGGGCGTGGACTCCGTTCATTGTTTGGTTTGGTTGGAGTGGAGC
The DNA here is from genome assembly GCA_023313725.1 of Lithobius niger. NCBI lineage: Eukaryota > Metazoa > Arthropoda > Chilopoda > Lithobiomorpha > Lithobiidae > Lithobius > Lithobius niger. The sequence goes on from JAHWFP010030908.1 coordinate 17,111, forward strand.
AGGAATAGGGAGGGGTTGGAATCTACGGGATTGGGAGGTCGTGGAGAAGCTTAATTGACAGTGAAATTGAAGGCGTTGTGGGAGATTAGGAGATCTGATATGAGACTTGGGAGAAGGAATAGCTCAGGGCTTCTGAGAAGCTCCTGACCTCTTCCCTCTGATGAGAGAGGAGAAGACGTAGGAGGGAAGGTGTGGCGGCATTGACAGGGGAAATAGGCAATTGGGAAGCATAAAACAGCCTTCAGGTTTTGGAGAAGCTGAGTAGGAAAGACAGAGGATGCTGAGAGTGAGTGGATATGGAGGGATTATCTGGGTAGGAAGAAGGCAGCAGGTGAGGTAGTCGCCATAAAAATTGGGGAATGTAATCAGGTGTTGAGATTGCAGGTTGC